>JASSUY010034760.1:0-79367 GCA_032466535.1 Forpus xanthops
CAGGATACCTGACCCAAACTAGCCATAGGGGTATTCCATACCACAGCACGTCATGCCAATATATAAACTGGGGGCAGGCACCCGGAAGAGTTAGATCACTGTTTGTGTCAGGCTGGGTATCGGTCGGCGGGTGGTGAGCAGTTGTATTCTCTCCCCTTGTTGTTTCCCTCATCATTATTATTATTGGTGGCAGCAGTGATTTGTGTTATACCACAGTTACTGAACAGTTCTTATCTCAACCTGTGGGAGTTAGATTCTTTCGATTCTCCTCTCCATCCTTCCGGAATTGGGGGAGGAAGCAGGGGCGGGGCGGGAGGGGGGGAGTGAGCGAGCGACCTATGTGGCTGACTGGACTTAAACCCTGACAATGCGTCCCTCTTCTGCTCCTACAGCTAGGCATTACAGGAGATCACTCGTTTTGATCACTGCCCCCAGAGGTGAGACCTGTCATTTTAGCCCAAGCAGGGAAGTTTTGTGCCCTTGAAGCTAGATCCCTGCTGCTGGCAGCAAGCTGATGCTTCCCTTGTGCTTCTGAGGATTTCTTGGTCTGCTTCACCCTGGGGCGCTCCCCTTCCAAGAATGGAAGAGGATTTCACATGCTTGAGCTGGAGCCCTAAGAAATGGCTAATCTAGAGCTTGAAGCATTGCAGAATTTTTTGATTTTCTTTTTAATATAGTTTTGATGTGACTCTAGGATGGGTTTTTTTCTAAGCTTTCCCAAGTGTAGCAACCTGGCCATGGTTCTGTTTGCAGTGTTGAAGCAACTGAGATGCTTGGGGCCAGGCCTTCACGAGTTCCCAGGGAGGCCTGAATGCGCTGATCTGGTGCCAGCAGGTGAAGGGGGTCCTGCTGGTCATATGTGGTGGAAGAGGCAGGGATGTGCTGCCCTGTGGTGTAACAGTTCCATGAGATTCAAGGCAGGATGACCAGGGAAGTGAGAGATCAGTGCCCAGCCTTCCCCAAACTTCTCACCTGGGGGAGGACATTATGTTCTCAGCAATGCCCATGTCCAGATCTGGTGTTTTTACTGTCATGGAGGAAGGAGGTGATGTCCTGCAGGCAGCTGACAAGGATGCAAAGAAGGCTAAGTATGAGATCACCCTGGGACAGCAGGACCAAGGAGGAAGGCATGGCTCTAGAGCTCTAGAGCTTGTGACTTTTCCAAGGGTATCTCATGTTAGGGATATTGTCAGGTGGTCTTCCCCTGCTGTGGGCAAGGACACCCAGTGCAGACACATAGATGCTCCAGAGTACATTTGTGCTGTTGATCTGATGTAGCTTGCCTTTTTTATTGCAGGGAAAATTCTTACCTCAAGCATACACAAAGGTTGATGAGCTAGACCTATAGAGGTCTCCTGGTAAAAGTTGATGGGTACATGCCAGATCTACGCCAGTTTGTACAGTGGTCTTCAGGCTGAGTCCTCCCACAGCTTCTCAGATGAATCTCACCACTCCTCTTGGACATGTCCTTGACTTCAGCTTAGAGCAGTTAACTGGATACCAGCGCAAGTATGGAATTAGATGTTGTTACATTGGCTCTTCCAGGGATGCAGGTTAGGCTCCCATAGCCCTAACTGTACCCTTTGGTGTTTGAGTGATGTGAAAAAGCTTGGTTTTTGAGAGAAGGAGGCTGGAAGAGAATACAAAGAGATTTGCTAAACCACAGAGGGAGTGAACAGGGAGTTGTTCACCCAACCCTGCTGCACAGCCATGGTACAACACTCACTGAAACTCCTACACCTCTTTGGAAAAGGCTACAATGCAAGCATGTCTATGCAGCAGTTCCTGGACACTTGGCCCTTGCTGTCCCAGGGAGGCAGGCAGCACTGGGAAGTTCAGGCAGGGTGAGGGGCATTCAAGGGCAGAAGGCTCAGGACTAGGGTACACTAAGAGATGGGAAATGTACTCTCACACTCTTGGCTCCACAGTGATGTGCACTGTTGGAGGATGGTAGATGCACCCCAGTAGTGGTTGACCCTGCGTGTTCTCTCCCATGGCCACAGCAGGAGTCTGGACTAGATAACCCGTCAGTGTGTCCTGGACACGTGTTTCCTAGGTGTCTAATCCCAAGAATTAAAGCCTTGAGGAAAATCTCCCTCTCTCTGAGCCAAACTGAAGATTTGGAGCCTGAATGATAGTACAGACAGAGGGAATTATTAGGAGGTTACATAGGTGAAATCACACCATTGTCCTTGATTTTTCTGCTCTGGAGTGCTCTGCTGTGGCAATGTTCAAACCCCAGCATGTCCTGCTGGGCGATGTCTCATCTTTCATTGCTGCAGCACAGAGGTTGTGGTTTGTGGCTGAGAGCCCCACCGGTGGCAGTGACCCAGCAACAACCAAACAAATTGAAGCCTCTGATTAAAAATGCCCCTGTGGGAACAGCACACTTAATCATGCCCCAGAGAGCTGTAACTGCCTGGTGGCAGCCCAGCAAAGGCCAGTGTGCTGACAGGGTCTCAATCCTTTATCTGCTCACCTACATTTGTGGAAATATAGAACATAAGTCAAGGAGACTTTAATATAGCTGAGATTGCTACACTTTCAATCTTTCAATCAAATTTCATTGCAACTCAAAGAGAGGGCAATGAAAATATACCCATGGGGATAGGCAAAATGTTCTCTTAAGCCTCTTAAATGCAGAAACCTGCCTGTAAATTGGCTGGAGTGAGGCTTGATAGGAGTGCTTTTGAGGCTGGCAGCTGCGGAATGGCTGCTAACACCTCTCAGTACTGCTGGTGTGGCACAACCAGATCCATGCCAGACAGGCTACTGGCTGCACTGACACAGACATGCAGGCTGCATGAAAGGATGCTTCAGCTGCCAAGTGCTTGATCACATGTCAGCCAGGAGGTGCTGGAGGTGAAGGAGAAACCCCCGCCATGTGGCAGAGAGCCCTGGCAGCCAGAGGCACAATTGGACCAACATCAGCAGAGACATGGATGTTTATAAAACAAGGCTGCAATCCTCAAATAAGAAGGAAAGATTTATACAGGCTTATGCCTGCAGGTTGCAAGGCAAGGGCAAGGTGGAGCTGAGATGACCACATCCTGAGGACATGGCTGGGGTTGTTGGGGACACACAGTTGGGCTGTCTGTTGGACGAGGAGGTTGGAATGGTGCTGCTTGGGGAGCGTGTACAGTGAGGAAAGACAGGCACAGCTGGTACGTGTAACAGCTGGTGCTATGTGTTCTCTTACATTCAGACAGCAACAGCAGCTTGAGGATCAGTCTGGGGAAGGCCCTCAGAGTAGACAGAAGGGTTTGGTGATGCAATGTCCTGTACAAGCACCTGCACTGGAAGGAAGGTGAGGGCACTTTAGGAAAACAAAGCTGAGTGGGCAGCTCTCTGCAAGCCAGCTCCCACATCCGGCTCAAGCACCAAGTTCCCTCCTCGGATGCTGGGCTGTTGGTCCCAGCCCTGCTCTCCAGAGGGGCTCTGCTCACTCCGCTCTCCCATGCTCCATGCTGCAGTGGCATGCCTGGAACGCTGGCGTCATGGTTTTAAGCTACAGGTAGGTGAGCTCAGCGGTTGGGTGTTCATGAGAAACGGGTGGGCTCTGCTCTGCAATTTGAAAGATGACTTGTTGAGCTGTGACTGCATCAACACCAGCTGGGAGAACCAAAGCCCATGTGGTCAGCAGTTTTCTGTCCTTGCTCTGTGGCTTCCTGGGGACGCCTACCCTGCTTTTTTGGGGTCTGAGGTACGTGAGTCTGCTGGCAGTCCTGCTGACACAAGGGCATGTGTCCTCCACTGGAAAGCCCTCTGGGATCTGTGCATTTCTGCATTTCCACACTTTCCAGTGTGGAAAACACACTGGAAAGCACAACTGGATGAAAACCTTTGGCTTTGTGGGGAAATGCCTGGTGCTTGCTGTGTGGCACAGACGCACCCTCACTGCAGAGTGGACCCCATGTCCTGTGTGACACTGATGTATTTTTACTTAGAAGGCCCATCCTGGTCAAGCAGACTCTTCTTTTGCCCTGCACACTGCTTTTACCCAGGCACTGCTACCCCTTGAGCACTTGCCCGGCGCACAAGCCCTGTGAGGAAGAGGAGGATGGCAGTCACTGTGCTGCCTGCTCCTCTGCCTGCCTGGCTGTCTCTGTACCTTGGACTTCTGTTTTTCCAGGCCAGCCCAGCAGCGCTGGCTACTGAGTTATCCCTTTGCACTGCTGCTGGAACACCTCTGTGTGACTTCTCAGTACTTCTGGTACTTGAGATGACACAGCCTCCAGCATCTTCACCAGCCTCTGGCACAGTCCTGCTTGGAGAGAGTTTTGGAAGGGGATTGCGCACCTGTGGAGGGCCCAGGGCTCCCTGTGGTCAGCAGGAAGGGCCCCTTCTCCCCGTGCCTAAGTGCAGGAGAATGTCTCCTAACTGACTGAACTGCAGTCAGCACTTTAAGTCCCCCCCTCCTGCTCTGGTGCTCCTCTGCTGGCATTTGACATGGAAATGGTCCTGATTTATTCTGGAATAATATGATGAAATGGTGCAAAGGAAAATTTTGCACTGAGGACAGAGATAAACTGCCCAGAGCAAAGTCGGCCAAGAGAAGGGAGGGGAGGGGAACTCCCCTGCTTTGGTCACCGTGAGGACCAAACCTCGCTCTGGAAAATACAACTCTGGAAACAATGGGATGCTGGCCAAGGAGCGCTGGCTGAGTTAGAAGCGGTGGGAGCTGACCTCACAGCCTCTAGGGTTTTACTAGTGGTTGATGGATGAAGTGCCTCCCGAGCTCCGCATCCCTACGTGCCCCCCTCGCACCCCGCTGCCAGCCGGGAGCGGGGATGCAGGCGGCAGCTCCGGAGCCCCCGCGGTGCTGGAGCCGGGGCAGGGCTCCCGGAGGGTTTCTGACAGTCTGGCACCATCTGCTGGGGTTTCCTGGGAAATAAAGGGGGTTTGGGGAGGTGACTGTGCCCAGGACGGGAGCCTGGGGACGAGGAGCAGCGAGCACCGGCGGCTCCCGAAGGCTGGTCTGCATGCTGGCTCTGCTGGGGAGGGAGAGATCGCCCTCTGCTCGTCCTGGTCGCTGTTTCGCTGTATATGTGTCCTTGGTAGCGCAGGACAGTGGCAAAAGAGACTGATGCCTCATCTTTACAGTTCCAGGGCCAGCTTCCAGCTCTGGCCAACCCGGTACTGACCCATCACTGGTTAGCCTGGTTCGGCCTAGGGGCTGGGGCCAGCCATACGCAGCCCCATTGCTTTGGAGGAAGGTGTGTGCCTTTTCTCGGGCATGGCAAGATTTCAGCTTGGCTGCCTCTTCCTGATTTTTGTCCACAGCTCCCTGATTAAGCTCTGCCTCGTGCTGGCCCCTGCTTAATGCAAGCAATAGGCAAGAGATGTCCCAGATTCATGTGTGCTTGTCCTTGTTAGGGGCTCCAGAAGAGGAGGAAGGGAGGATGGAGATGGAGAAAGACAGAAATCTGCCTCCAGCAAGATGGTCTGCACAAATGGACTGGCTTATAAATGAATTTATAAGTTGAAATTGGCCTGTAATGAGAGAATAACTGAGAAAAAAGGATTGTGCACTGCAAACCACTTAGGAATCTGAGGTCTTGGTACATTACGCAAAGCCAGAGGGGAAATTCTGGGTTCTGTGAGGAAAGTCATCACAGATTGCTGTGCATGGTGATGGGCAAGCTATGGCCAGTGATGCTGCCTACCCTGCAGTCCTTCACTGGCTCCAGGTGCCTTCCCCTTCTCTGATAAAATTGCAAGAGCATTGAGCTCTTGAAATTGCCACTAAATGCCATCATTAAAAACAGTTTTATTTCAAGGCAGCTTTTACTAGTAGTGGTTCTACAGTTAGTTCTCCAGAGAAATATGGTAGTTATGGGGGGTTGATTTCTAAAAGCAGCCTCCCAAGCCCACTGCTGTGGTTGGGCTTTATGCTTACAGGCTTCTGTCAACAGCTTGCTCAATGAATGAAGATGTGAGGGAAGAAAAGCTTTTCAATGAGGAGGCTGGGTGCTTCTCTGGCCTGGAATAGTATGTAAGATGTAATCAGTGATTGAAAATATGATATCCTTCTCTTGGTATTCCCTTACACATGCAGAATCTTTTTCCCTTTTGAATTCCTTGAAACCACTGGAGAAGTTGGTGTGCTTCCATGCATGTGACCTGTGGGTTATCTGTTTGGGAAGCACGTAAAGATTCAGGCTTGTCTGAGTTATGTACAGCTGGTAGGTGTGGGGAAAGTTCAGTCTATAATCTCCCTTCTCCTAACAGTAATCCAACTCCCAGAGTTTTACCTCTGATTTCATCCTCCCCCAGTAGCAAACCTGCACGCTAGTGCTACTTTTCTGATGTGCAGGGAATAAGCATTTCTCTCTTTTGGGTCTGAAATGTTGTCAAGTGCCATCCCCAGCTGTGAACATCCTGCCTTATCACCAGTTGTGCCCCACTCCGGTGCCTACATCCAGAGTGACAAGTGATGGAGACCAAGCAAGCTCAGCAGGAGGGTCTGTGGTTCCCCTGTGTCTCCCCACTGCCTCGTTCCATGGTAAATCCACTCTCTCTATGAAGGAAAGCCACGTTTCACTTTAAAAGCCCATCAGACCTCACTCCTTCCTAGCCTGGCATGCTACCAGCACAGCTGCTGGCCTGTTCTCCTTGCCAGTGTGGAGCTGTTTCTCCTTGCAGGGCTGCTGCCTCTGGGAAACTGCTGCCTTCCCCACAGTCTGACCTGGTGTTTCTCTTCCCATGTTGGATATGTATTAGCATATTTTCTCTCCTTACTGTCACATGTGGCTATAAATTATGCTCTCAAATGATTGGCCAGGGAGCTTCCAGAGATTGCTAATAGAGAGAGAAAGCCAGCAGATATGTAAAGAAAATCACCCTCAATATTTAGTTGGCATTGCTCAAAGCTGAAAGGCTTCCTCTGCAAAGGGAAGAGAAAACACACCAGGAGTAAGAGCCAGGAGGTACAGCAGCCTGTGAGGACCCGGCACTACTCCTGTGTGCAAGTGGCACTGAGAGCTCTCACTTCCCACCATCCCAAACCTCAGTGGCACTGCTCTTGTCCCACCACAGCACTAGGCTCACAGGGCAGCAAAGCTCCTGATGCAGGGTCTGCTGGGGCCCATTAGGCAGGTGGTACAGTGTACAGACAGTGATCAGCTTTCTGGAGTCATTTGTAAATGAGTTCTCCCACCAGAACAGGTTCTGCAACAACCTGGACGATGTTGGAGTGCATTGACCCAAAAATGCACATCAGAGAAGATACATTTGCTACCAGCCAGAAACCCTATAGAAATGTCTTTGTGGACACAAAGCTCCTGTGGATAGATGTGAACAAGCAAATTTCTCTGGCTATTACCTCCCCTTGGAATATCTGAGGTAACAGTGAGGCAGTTTTCCTTTTTCCTAGAAGAGCAGCACATCTGTGTTTTCTGTTGAGGTCAGGCACATGGGAGACCAGAGGCTGATGAAAACTTAGTGCCTTGCTATTGTCTTCCCTCCCGAAGCAGTGATTCTTTGATTTCTGGTTTATAGTAATGCACTTAGATGAGAAACATATGAGGAGCTCTTTTCTTTTCCCCCAGGGCAAGGAGGAAACTGGCTTCCTGAAGGAAGACTAAAAGGTGGCAGCTGGTTTGGTTGGCTTTGTTTCCTCCACCACCACCTTTTCCCATCCATAGGGATGCAGCAGCATGTCCTAGAGGGTATGATTCTGTAGTTGCTTGGACTTGCTTGCCCCACAGATACTTGCCTCTTGCCTCCTCATCTCTTAGCATCTGCAGATAGAACTGGAGGCCCACAGCCTCGCGGAACACACTGGTGCAGGAAGCATTGGTGCTGCGCTGGTATTTCCACAGGGTTTTTTGTACAGGAGCTAATGCCCAGGCTTGTTTCAGCAGCTTGTTAAATGACCTGACCCCAGGAGTGCTGCTGCATCTCTTCTGGTTATACTTCAAAGGCTGCCTGCCTCTCTGCAAGGCTTGTCAGTGCTGAGGCAGGGAGAGATGGAGCTGCCTCGCTGCTGATGTAACTGCTCTCTGGGATACAGCTGCAAGGCTCCATGTGACCTCCTGCTCTGGGGTGCAGCAGCACATGGAAGAACACAGACCTGCTCCCCACAAGCACTAAGCTCCAAGCAGCACAGCTTTCTTTACATTGCATCCTCCCGCTCCCTGTGCTGAAGCTGTGTTGTGTTTGTCACTGGGGAGAGCCAGCCAGCTGTTGGCTGTACGATAGCTCCTGGCTGCCATCCCAAAGTGTTTTGCTGCTTTCTGTCATCATCCTACAGACAGACGAGTGAGATTATTTGGCTGAAGGAGGTTTTTCTCAGCACTGGCCTCTCTGGTGGCAGCCTTAGAAAGGGGTCCTCTGTTTGACAGTGAAAGAAAGGCACCACCTTCTTTAGAACTGATACATCCCACAGGGCAGTCCCTTGGCTGGCATCAGTCTCCAGAATTCCATCAAAATGGGAGAGGCCCCTGGGCTCATGCCAAATTGGGAACTGCCACTTCTATGCTCAAGGATGTATGGGGTGCATGCTGAGGGCCTGTCATGGCGGCACAGAGGGCTTGTTGCTCTGCCTTATCCAGATGGGCAGAAGGTCTCCTGCAGGCAGTGGGGAGTCCTTGGCAACCAGGGACAGGTGGGACTCGGGGTTTATGGTGTGCTGTGGAGAGGCAGGTCCCCTGCTGGCATGCAGGAAAGCAAGCCATTTGGAGGTTGCTCAGACCTTGGCAGAAAGAGGGTTTCTGACATGGAGAGTCAATGGTGAGGAGACTGAACACTCACAAAGCATGTCGGAGAAGTTACTCTGCTGGGTGCTGTGCAAGGAAAAAGGCTGGAGGATGGATAAGAAGTCTGGCTTCAGCTAAAGCCATGTATGGAAAGGTGGAACTGCAGCAGCTACAGTTAAAACCAAGAGATAGAAGAGAATGTGTGTGGTTTGGGAGTACTTTAGGCAGAATTTGTCCAATCTCTCTGCAAGTTTAGTGACTGCATCATCTTCAGGCACAGGGGAGAGCACAGCCTTTCAGCAAGGGCCATGCTCCTCTGTGCTGGCCCATTGAAGCACACCTGCACCCTTCTGCTGGGAGAAAGGGGCCCTGCAAGCTGAGAAGGAGCTGACTACATCTGTGAGCCATTGGTGATGTACAGCACGGTTTGGCTGCACCTCCTGCTGCTGAATGGGATGCCAAGTAGGAAACTTAACTAATGATTCTGCTTATGGGCTTGTGCTCCCTTCGCACCATGGAATGGGGGGCTGCCAGGGCTCCAGGGCTTGGAACCTCTGTCCCAATGAAGGATGATGCCAGCCTGTGACAAGCTGATCCAAATGGCCACAGCTTGCATAGGTTTCAACACGTTTCTAATGTCTCACAAAGCCTCCCCTTCACCATGCTCTAGCCTCACCTGTGTGGCAGGCTTCCCTTCTACAGATCCACAGAGATCCATCTCATGTTTGCTCAAGAAACAAAAGCATGTAAATAGGAAAAAAAAAGCATCAGAATAGGGGTTTTTTTTTGTTCTCAAATGCAAATGAAAAGAAGCAACACTATTAGTAGCTGACATCCTCTTTGCATCTAGCTGATGTATGAGATGAGCATCCAGAGAGGGATGATGGAAGCTGGATACCTGCTTGGCCTTGCTGCAGTCTGCTCCACTGCAGCCTTTCCCTTCCACCACTGCTCCACAGCTGGCATCCAGAAATGGCCATAAAAATAGATAAAGATGTGTTGTTTCCGTGCCCGGGGCAAGAGGCAGGGCCATCTCCAGGGAGCACATGGCAGTCTGTCACACGTTGCTGTCTCCTTGTGCTATGCCAGCCGCGTGTCAGCCTGGCTTCCCCCTGAATGACAGCAGAAATCCAAAGGAGCATTCCATGTGCTGACAGGGGCTTTCCAGGGCTTTTTGGGTACAGTTTATGGGCTGCTGCTGACTGCTCAGGGAGCTCGTTACTCTATGGAGATGTTGCTTCAGAGGTCCAGACTGGGTATTAGAAAGCATTTCCTTACTGAAAGGGGGGTCAGATATTGCAACAGTCTTCTTAACAAGGTGGTTGTTGCCCCATCTCTGTCAGGGTTAAAGAGGCCTGCTTGATTGCTGGCCATCTCACATAGCATTCACTCCTCTCTGTGGGCCGATCCCTGAGCTGGACCTGGTGCAGAAGCAGAGCTGTGAGCAGGTAAGTCATGTGTGATACTCTCTTTATAGACCATGTCCAGATGTTGGAGAATGTAAAGCTGGGGTGAGTGTCTGCCAAGCCACAGCAAGTACGGTCCCCCTGGGAAACAGAGCCAGATGGTGGGAAAGGGACATTTGCCAATGGAGCATTACAGTGTGGTAGACCTAGAGCATGAAAAGGTTGAGGAAGGGATGGATGAAGTTAAAGGACAGCAGGGCTGCTGGCAGTGCTTTCGGCTTGCTGGTGCTGGAGCTCATTCCCTCCCAGTTTCATTGACAGGCTCTGTGCTTGTCAAATGCTTGCTGTGGCTGCCTGGAAAGGTGCCTTGCCTACTCCAGCAGGTCTGGAGTGAGAACAATGCTCAAGGGAGAGAAAGAAAGCTATAGCAGGTGAAGCGAGTCTGCTCTAAAAAAAGGTGCTATTTGAATACTACACAATAAGTACCAACAGAGTGAGTGTGGGAAAGGAGTTTTCTTACATTTGTCAATCAATATATAATAAATATTTATCACTGCCTCTCTGCTTAAGCAAATCATGGGATGCTTTAAACAGGGAAGTCAGAATACAGGTGAATTCCCTCCTTGTGCTAGATGGGTTGCTGGTTCAGTCGTAGCTACTTCTCATCCTTCTTGTATTACTGTTTCTTCCCCACCTCTTTATCTTTTGGAGGAGTCCAGAATTAAGGGTTGGGCTTATCACAGCCTGCCTTTGGGAATAGTAGATTCATAGGGAGAAGATTCTTTAGGCTGTATAAGGTCATCACCTCTAACTAGCAAAATAAGAAGCTTTAGTTCTTCCCATCTCTTGCTAGGGTAAGGTGTAGGAGAGCTGACATCTTGGGATGAGAAAGGTGTTTGGAGGAAGAGATGGTTTCCAGAGGGAGGAGTGGTTTTGAGCTTGTTATTAAACCCTAACATAGCCAGAATTTTACAAAATAAGAGGGTGTTCATGCCGTGTTGGCAGGGAAGAGGTTTGGAGGGTCTTGTAGTGCTGCTCCCGGGGAGGCAGGTCAAAGAGAAGGACAAAGAGAAGGTGCATTCTTTGTCCTTGTCTTATGCTGAGCCCCAGCAGCAAAAGAAGGCTTTCTTGCAACAGTCGTTATCCATGGGGACCAGGATTAAGATACAATGCTCTGTGACTCATTTACCACACTCCACCAAACAGCCTTCGGTTGGTAGTAATTTTCACTCACTGCAGTTCTGTGTTTGGAGAATTAATTGCTTTAATAAGGAGCATAATTAGAAGTGCAAAGTATGATAAACAGCAGAAATGTTGGATAAGCACTGAAGACCATTACCATGAGGAGAGTTGCTACCCTGCTGCCCTCCTGGTAGGAAGGGGTATTAGGGCATTGCTATATCCTGCAGCCAGATTTCACACCTCACTGCTGCTTCTCCTAATGAAAGCCACCTGGCTGAGTGCAGTGCTGGGTACAGGGGATCTGTGCCAAGTAGAGCTCTGGTGACGTGCTCTGTTCTAAAACAATATGCTTTTGCATCCGCTGTGGCCAAACTGCATTGCCAGGGAGCTCTGGCTAACAGAAGCTTTCCCAACAGTCCTCCATGGGCAGTCCCAAATCCTGTAATCTCCTGGGATGTCAGGACAGCAGAACAAAGCAGGGTCTGCAGCCCTCCCCATTGTAGACTGTGGTGCAAGGAATTGCATTGGGGTGATGCACCTTTGTCACCCCTCACCCTCAGGCTGATTTTGCAGCCTGGTCGTTCTCATAGTTAAGACGAATGTCTCCAGGTGAGTTAAAGAGCTTCAAGAATGAATGAACTCTAAGGCAGAAATAGGCTGTTTTCCTTCCACCCCCCGAAGCAGCTATCAGCAAGGAAAGAACTCCCTAATTTTCAAGGCAACTGAATCCATTTGCAAATACATGTCAAGTTCGACAAATAGTTTGAGCTTAAATAATGGGCAAGGGTTGGCTTTTTTTCAATCTAAATGTTTCATTCCCACAGTTCCTAAAGAAAACATTTCAGTTTTTCATTTTGTAATAATGTTCTGTTGTGAAATATGATTAAAAAAAAAACCTAGGCAAAACAAAGGCCCTGAAAATGAAGGAAATGGCAACTGAGTTTTTTTGTCCAAAGCCATGGTTTCACCAACCCACAGTGTTTATTTTTTCCATGGTAGGTATCAGCAAGCAAACTGGAAAATCTGCATTTGTGGGCAACATGATATTATTCTTTTTTTTTTTCATCCCTAACAATGAGCTCAGGAATCAATTTTCAGAGGTCCATTTTCTGAGCAATCTCATCGCCGCTGTCAAAATGATCTCTCTACTTTTATTTGTACCCCAACCAGACAGATAAAGAAGATTCCTGAAGCAGAGGTGCGATTTCTCTTCCAGTGTCAGCCAAGCTCTCTCATCTAAATAAGAGGGATGTTTTTCTACCCCTTCCACCCAGGGCAGGTCACACTGAAGGTGGTGGTGGTCACAAGACTGGTGTCATCACATTGCTCTCCCATAGCACCTGAACTTCACAGGGCCCCTTTTGGTTAATTAAGCCTTGCAATGATGCTTTGAGGTACCCGTAGCGTATGCAGTGAGTGCCTTTCCTGCTGCAAAAATCCTCATCTGTTAATCTGTAGTCTTTTTCTCTATTCTTTTTTTCTCTCAGCCTCTCTCTGCACTCAGGCTTTTACAGCCATTGCTGCCTGGCTCCGTTCTGCTTCTGTGGGTGAGTAGGCCGGTGACATAACTCTCACATGTAGTCAGACAAAGCACGCTGATGCACATTATTTGATCCCTAAGTGTTGCTCGATTAACTTGGCTGGCTGGCATCATGGGGTCGTCTCACCAGCAGACGACAGAGGGAGCTGATGATGCAAGTTACTTTAGTTATTGTACCTTTTGCAAGCTTGAGGTAGCTCCCGCGGAAAAACCTCCGATGAAACCCAGCCACCAGTGATGCGATGTTCAGTGAGCTCTTTGATCCACTGGTTAACGCGTCCCAGCCCAAGGAGTAGCAAGGCTTTGCTTGGGCAGCCTGTGGGTTTAATTGTAGCACACAAACTCTTCAGTGGGGCATCAGCCAGTGCCACAATTTGCCACAATTTACAGGGGAAGCAGCTTATGCAGCCCTTCGAGGATCTCAGAAAGAACGACAGTCCTCCCCTTTTCTCAACATTTCCCTCGGAGAATCCCTAGCCAGTTGCAAGGGCTTAATCCTTCACTGCCAAGCACTTGCTGCACAGCTCCTCTGCCCGATACTGGCATACGTCTAACGTCTTGTGTGCTGCGCAAGTGCAAATGTCCTGTCCCACCTCGGAGCAGGAGAAAGTGTTCTTTTCTGTTACTTAAGCCAAGTGCACTGTCAGAAGAGTCCCACACATCTCCCACCCTCCGGCAGGCTGGTTCCGGATTTGTTTATTTGTGGTCCTCGCAGCTGGTCCCGGTGAGCATCCCTGCCGTCTCTTACAGTTCAGAGCCGATAGTTTCTGCGGGCACAGGAGCTGGAGCTGTGGACATGCAAATGCAGCTGCCAAGAGAGGGCGTTGAGGCACTGTCCGTGGCGAAGCCGGTTGGGGGCCAGCCCGAGGTGCTCTGTGTGCAGCCCCACGAGCAAAGCTCCCAGCAGTGCCAGCACGTGTGGCTGCTGCCTTCGCCTGTGATGTGTGCTCTGCAGGCACCCCAGAAAGAGCCGGCCCTTTTGTGAAGGGGTCAGCAGTGCTTTGCGGTGGAGATGGCCGCACAGAGTGATCTGCTGCAATGTCCCGCACGTTGTTGGTGGCAGAGCAGGAAGGGTGGTTATCCACTCATAATCCCTGCTCCCCACCGGCTTTCTAACCCTTGCAGGGAGGGTGCAGGAGTAGCTGCCTGTAGGGGCAGAAGGTCCAGTATGTAGGTTGATGATGATAGGGCAGAGTTCTCCTTGCCCTTCTGTCCTCCAGCCTCAGAGACAGGGATGCCCGTGTCCTTATCTTCCCTCTGGCCATGGGATTGAATGTGCAAACCAGCTCCTCACCTGTAGAGGTGAGTCTCACATGAGCTCCAGCTGCACCTTCAAGGGTGTGAGGGCAGGGGCTGTCACCAGCCAAAAGGCCCATCCACCTCCTAGATTGTGTCAGCCACTCTGATATTGCTCCACAATAGTGCAAAACCAGCCAACTGCTCTTTAAGTGGCTATCTGTACCACTGAGACGAACAGCAACATTTATGGAAAAGTGTATATTGTCTGAGGTGAAGCTAGGATCAGCGTGTATCTCAGAGGAGAATCTCAGCCAGAGCATGAAAAGCTTTTCATGTTGATTTCTGAAATCTTTAACTGTCTTGAGAGGTGATGTATTTGAAAGTGAACCTTCAAAAGTAAAAAGGGAGAAAATAAGGGCCAGGGTTTGCAACACCAACTCATCCTACATTCCCCAGAAAGCCACTGAGCTGTGGGGCTCTGTCAGTAGACCACAATAGGCACTCCTAAGGCAGTTATCATTTCAAATGCCAGAGTCAGATTGAGAAAATTATTCTGAGCTCATTCTTTGGATACAAGAACTTACTGGCTCGTAAATGGGTTTTGACTTGTGGCATATATCCACAGTGGTGTAATGTCCCCTGCGTTGGAATGACAGCATCTGAATGTACATTTGCCTGGTGAAAATTTACTGCTTTGGTTTTTTTGGCTTGGGCTTCATATTTTGGAGGCTGTAGGACAGAGGGAGAGAAATGTAAGCTAGATCAATGCAATGAGGAAGGAGTCAAAAACCAAGGCAGCTGTGTTGCAAGGAAAATGGATGGAGGCTGTGGAAAGTAATCACTGTTAGGAGCAGGAGAGTAATGGTATCCAATCAGGAGAAAAGAAAAGAGTACATTTCGGAACAGTAACTGGTGTTAGCTTCCCATTAACTATAATAATAACTATATCCTGGAGCAATTGCTGAGTTCATTTAGACCCAGATACAATTATTGCATTGTGTGCAACAAGCACCCTCAATTTGCTGTGGGATATTGAGTTGGAGTCAGCTCCCTTACGGGCTCTGGTTTTCAGAGGCTGAGTTGCTAACAAAGTGCCCTCTTGCTCTCATGTGCCTTTGCTCACCGCCCATTCACACACATCTGTTTTCTCTGATAAAATCAGGATCTTTGCAGCTAAATGCCAGGCAGTATTTCTTCAGAAAACTCTCTATCTTCCTGGCAGCAGCATGGGAGTCCCTCATTATGGACTAGGAGCGCTGTGCTTGGAAATAAAGCAGCCTGTTTGTCCAGTCCCCAGTTTGGGAGTGAGGCAGCTGGGCTCTGTTGGAGGTCCCAAAAGCGTGATGCAGGGCACTCATCAGCCTCTGGAAAGGCTCTTGTTAACCTCAGCAGCCTTGGTGTTGCCTCTGCCAGGCACAACAGAAGTCCTAAGGAGTAATAAGGCTGACACACCCCAAGCTTAAATCTGGACAAGGTTTTTAATACCCAGATGAAAAGATTACAGGAATGACCTATTTGTTTATATGTGGTGAATCTGTGAAGTGTGCAGAAGGCTTTGCTCATTAGGAGAAGTCTGGGGGGTGGAGTTGCCTCACCAGCACCAGAGCTGCAGTCAAATGTGCAGATTAGATGGTGCCTCCGAGGAGCTGGGCTCTTGCGTGTGTTTGGAAATTCCCCATGCAGCCCCAAATTCTTAGACAAAATGCTTTGTGCTGTGAGGCAGAGGCAGCTCATCCCAGCTTTTAAGGCCCCTAGAGGCTTTTGCAAGCAGTTCAGGCTCATCTGCAAATCTGGTGCTATGTTGCCTTGTGGGCCAGGGATGTACAGTCAGGGCAGTGGCATGCTGTGCCCTACAAGCCACTCCACAAACCCAAATGGATTTTGTGAGTGTTGAGGCATGCCACAGTGTAATATGGGCTCCAGCAGTCCTGTGTCCTGATCTTCCATATTGTCATTAATTGAAAGTGGTTTGGACACATGAAACATCCTCTTTTCTACTCTAATAAGTTTTGTGCATCCTGACTCAAGGTGCTCAAGCTCTGATTAACTTCCTGCCCATCTCATGGCTCCTTGGGAGGTGGAAAAATATAGCCTACTACAGAGGCAGCTTCCTTAAGAGAAGCGTTTGTTCCATCCTCTGCTGGATGTAAGTACAAGGGCCTAGGAAGTATTGTTATTACCCAGGGACTTACCCTCATCTGGATTTTGAAGATTTCCTAAAATAGGCTCCAATGAAGGAGCCAGAAGGTGTGCTATAACTTGATGAATATGGTCACTCAGGTTTTCTGTGTGGTGATCAGCCTCTCCCACAGCATGCCAGGCTGGAAGGTGTGGGAAAAGTGCATTTGTGGCTCAGGCAATGGAATAGGTTGCCCAGCTCATCCTCTGAGAGCCTCAAATACTCAGAATCCTTTAATGAGCACAACCAAAGATGTGATTTCTGTCCACTCACTGTTTGCCAGGGGAATGTCCAAAGTGTGCTGTGCATGGCTATCGCAGCAACTCTCAAACTCCTCATGGTCTTGTGACTTTAAGGAGGATGGAGGCATGCAGCTGGGACCTGTCTGTTCAGCTTGGTGAATCTCACAGGGGTAAAGGAAGGTCAGTGTGAATCCTTCATTCTATTAACCACCCAAAGCACACACCCAGCTGCACAGCTGTATTGATTGACTTGGTCCTGATATAACCCAAGACATTACTCCTGTGTTGTCCCTAACTGGGGCAGCCTGAGTACAAATTCTTCTGTGTCCTGCCAGGGACAGATCCCAGGCTGTCCTGTTGCTCTGATACTTTTGTGGTAGGAGATAGGACAGGCCTGATGGGGCATATGTGGCACCTACCAGTGCTCCTCTGCCCTCACTGTTCCTCCTGCATCCCAGCCAGTGCTCAGCAGACAGGCAGTGCATGCAACCAGAGGTCACAGTAGAGCAGGTGAAGCTGCCAAGCCCTTGGGCCAGTGACAAGCAGAAAAAGTGTGGTGTTATAAATCTACAGCCTGGTCTTAATAGCTTTGGGCTACAGGCATGTAGATTAAATTTCAGCCCAATGTTTCACAGAAGTCACGCAGTGGCATGTCAAGGCACTATAACCGAACAGCCCTCTGGTGTGTTGGATGTCTGCAGGTGGGCTAACTACAGCAACAAAATAAAGCATAACAACATGTAAGAGTGAAAATCAGGAGAACTTCCTCGTGGTGAGATCAGGGCTGTAAAACAGCATCCTGGGGAGCTGATGGAATCTTCTCTCTGGGTTATTTTAAAAAGAGATTGGACAAATACTAGGTGATGTATATCAGCCTAGTGGTGTGAAAATTGTGGCATTTTTTTCAGGAAAAGGATGACAGAGCGTATGCTCTTCCATTTTCATCAACTTTGAGCGCTGCTTCCTTTGCTATACAGAGTTAAGAGGAAGGTCTGTTCACTTTTTTTTGTTTAAATGGGGGTTTCTTTAATTGTTAATCTTACAGAAAAAGAGATATTTTCATTCTGAAGTTTTAGCTTGTGCACTTTTCTGTGAATACAAGAGGGACTGGAGGAAGGTCACTTGGATAGATTCCTGTACCATAGAATTAGGCACGTACTGTGCTAGCTGTACAAAAGGACGTCTCTGCAGTGGTCAGGTGCATGGAAGGGTATGGGAGAAGGGTACAGATCAGGTACCCATTAGCTGGTGCATGGTGCAAGAGCCGATACCGCTTTGCTGGGTGCAGCTCTGCGGCAGCTTCCCTTTAGGCTGCCCAGTTTCCTCCATGCATACCCTTACTGGAAAGCTGCAGCAAGCAGCGGGGCTGATTTCTGCAGCTGTGCACAGTGGTTAGGATTTCCCAGCCTTGTTTCCCTGTAAAGCTGTCCCTGATCACAACAGCCTTATCCTTCCTATGTGCCCTGGTTTCTCAGATAGTCCCAGCATGGCTTTTCCCAGCCTCTGCACAGTGCTTGTATAAGCTCAGCCAGGAAAGTCCAGCAGCAAGTGCTTGGCCAGCAAGCAAAGGCAGCCCATACATAGCAGTGGAAATGAAGGAACTTTCCCTCCAGCGATAGCTTCCTTCAGACCACAGCCAGTTCCCCACTCCTCCCCTGTGTGATGGCAGCAAGCCCCTTTATTTTCGGATACTGCTGCAGCAGCCAGCTCTACCAAGCCCAGCAGCAATGTTGTGTCTTCTGTGGGCTGCAGGGAGCAGCCTCTGGCCCTACACACCTTATGCTGGGGTGGCATGTGAGACCTCTGTGGTGGCAGCTAGTCAAAGCCAGGCAAGATGGAGCCAGCCTCGCAGAGGCTGCTAGGGCATGCACAGTGAGCGCAGTTTTGACCCTCTCCTTTGAACAAATGCTTTTTCCTCCCTGTGAACCCAGAGGTACCATTCCTGGCCCTTGTGGTCTCTGAGG
The DNA here is from genome assembly GCA_032466535.1 of Forpus xanthops. NCBI lineage: Eukaryota > Metazoa > Chordata > Aves > Psittaciformes > Psittacidae > Forpus > Forpus xanthops. The sequence continues at coordinate 18,452 of JASSUY010034760.1, forward strand.
ACTTCCTCTGGGCCGCAGCAGGAAGGCACCACTCACTCCAAGAAGCCTGTCTGGGTGTGCATCTTGTGAGGAGCTCAGTCCTCGGTATGAAACAACAAGCTGATAATAAATATTAAACTTATTTAGAATTGCAGATACTAGGAGAACAAAACCAGTAAACAAAAGAGGCTGCAATCAGCATTCTGGCTAAAAATCAGAAGTGTCAAACTAAAGGGATGGATACAGGAGGAACAGAAGGCAGTGAGTGACCAGCCAAGCCTTTGAGCTAGCAATTAAATCAAATTCAAGTCTGAGAAAGCAAAAACTCAAAAGGAAGCTGCTTAAGTTAGGCTCTTCTTAATGAGAGACAAATACTCTAGAAAATACTGCCTGCTAACAGTATTCATAAGCTGCTCCCAAGATGTTTTGATTAAACCACTGTTGTCTTTCTAGTGTACTAATGGTTTTTAATCTCTCTTGATGCCTTGGGGCAAAGGGGTCTACGGATTCACAGCAGCTTGGTGAGCTGAAACATGTCCCTGGTGAATGCATCTCTCATGCCAGAATCACAGCTTTTAATTTTTAAAAATGTGAGTTTTCAGCAAAGGGAGAACCCTTAGTGCGTGAGCAGGGCAAACTGCTGTGATGCCACGTGCCTGAATAGGAAGGGAGCTCCTATAGAAGAGCCATGTGTTTCTTCCTCTTCTCCTTAGGGTATGCTGAATTAACAATGCTGGCACTATTTTGCTGCTGGACAAAACCTAGTTGCATTTTCCTGCCTGTCTAATGTGGCCAGGAGGGGCAGGGTGCCATGTGTCCTGCTGGTCCCATACTGACCTGCCAGAGGTGGGCACAGACCTGCGGAGTTGCACAAGGCAACTGCAAAGGAAAGGTAAGCCTCCCCTTGGGAAGGCTTTGCATCCCTCCAACAGCAATAGGGAATAATGCTGGGGGACTGGTGCTACCCCTGGCCTTGTGCAAGGCTTTTCCTAAGTGGAGGGGATCTGCTGTGCTCACCGAGGCATTGGGAGCTGTGGCACTGATTGGGGAAGTGTGGGAATGCAGTCACAACCGTGCCACGGTTGGGATCACTGTGAAAGTGAGCTGTGGCTGTTGAGCACAGGCTTTGAGCTTATTCCTCCCTTTTAGGCTTCCCTTTTTTGCTGGCAGTTATGGACTGGACCTAAGTAAGTCTTTACTGGACTCCTTGAGTCTTGGAAGTTTGGCTTTGTCTTCTCTGTGAGCATCATGTGGTTGTGCCTAATGGGCAATGTCTGACTAGCACAGCTTTTGGTTAGGAGATGGAGCATGAGAGGGTTGATTTCTGGTGTTCAGTGACTCTCATGTCACACAGAAGTTCTGGGAGATGAGGGCAGTGGGTTGGATTTGATTCTTGAGGAATCCTGTTCTCAAAGTGGGAAAGCAGCCTTTTTCATGCCCTAAAACCGTGCCCTGGGCTTATACCAAATTCAAAGCACACCCAGGAGGCAGTGTCTTTTTGGTGCTCAGCCTCTTGCAGTGGTGTCCATACCTCCCTTGTTTTTACAACCTCCCATCTTACATTCAGCATGCCTGACCACCCTGCCTGACACATTGCTCCACTGACGGTGGGTAGCCAGTGCTTACTACCAGCCATTACCTCTCTTTCCAAACTCATTCCAAAGGCTACAGCCACCTTACTGTTCCCATTCCATGAACCTTTCTGGCTCTTCTGTTTCTTCTGCCCAACCTCATATTAAAAGATTTTACAGGAAAATGGCCAGGAATGGGCTGGGGAGTGAAGACATGCTCCTCTGTCACCAGGTACAAGAGGAAAGGTCTGCCTGGCAGGGACTTGCACAGCACATGCTGTTTGCTCACCTCCTGCCTCCAGTCTGGGCAAGGCACCGGGGAGCATCCCTGATGAGAGCAGACAGTTTTTCTGTCCTCTGGGTACAGTAGCTGCTTGTTGCTTGTGGAGAATGAAAACATATTAAAGTACAAAACTGCTGCACTAGTCATTTTCCAATTCCCGACTTGGAGAACTGGCTTCCCTGGAAAATAGGTCACTTACATAAAAAGCACCTTATTATCACACCACAGCAGTGAAGGAAGAGATGGCTTGAGAGACACTTTCATTCTGAGCCCGTATTCTTGGGTACTTAGATATTTCTGGAAAATTGACCCTTTGGGCTGCAATTTCTCATGCTCATTTTCAGCCTGTAAGGTGAATTTTGGGCCTTGTTCCCTCCACTAAGCTACATGAAGCTAAGGAAGAAAATGTGTTACGTCTTAACCCTTGGGAGGGCAGTGCATTCAAACCCATTACTTTCTATGGGGATTAGGGTGAGACATTATTCCTGATATTATAGCAAAGGCAGGGAAGACTCCCAGAGACAAGTAAACTTGAGTCCTCCCACCTCCTCCTGTAGTGGCTGCCTGCCTCCCACCCATCTCAGGTATTCATTTGCTTTTTTCTTCTAACTACTTGCTGTGCTTAGCTCTCCCCAGGATGGGAAACAGTCATTGAAGGGCAACTGGAGGAGGAAGGATGGGGAGAAGAGCTCATGCTGCGCATGGGAGTGCTTGAGATGCGGAAAGGGGCAGAGGGACCATAGGGACTTGCCCTTGTGAGAAAGGCAAAAGGTATCCAATGTTAGGTAAAGGCACCAGAGCAGAGAGAGGGGAAATATAGGTGCATGGAGAGAAAGGAGGGACTCCCTGAGGATATGTGTGGTTGGCCTTGGAGTCAGGTCATCTTGAGAAGGAAAAGGGAGATCTGTGGTAAACAGCTTTGGCTTGGTTCATTTCGAAGCAGCGGCAGTAGCAAAATGAGCAATGCTCCTCTGCAAGAAAGGAGCTCCAGCTTTGGGCAACAGGCTGGCTGAGACTCCAAAAGGCAATACCCACCTCCTTGGTCCTCAGTTGGGCGCCATATTGTGCCTCTGTTTCAACTGGGAAATTGAAGTGCTGTAAACCTGACAAGAGAAAGCACAGAGAGTTTCCTCAGCCTCTCCATTTTCGTGTTGCTGACTCCAGCCTGGGCCAGCATCTGTTTCCCCTCACCATGCGGCTCAGGCTGTGGAAGAAGGCACCTTCCTGGCCAGACTTGGACTGAGCTAGGCAGGCAGAAAGGGGCCAGGGTTCAAGAGAGACCCCAGAAGAGGAGGATGAGGAGCGGGAAGTGGAAGGAGGAGTGGAATGGAGGAGGACGGGAAGGAGAGAATACAGTAACAACAGCTGATGGGATGGGAAGACTGGGGTAACAGCACAGTGAGAAGCCTGTGGAGACTTGGAAGCTGGAGAGGGCAGATGGAGAATGGGCCAACCAAAGAGCAGTTTGTTTCCCTCACACCCTTACCAGAGCAGGCACAATGTGGACAATATGGCCCCAAATAGTGGGGGGCATCCCTGCCACCGACACCACTGCGAGGGCTGGAGGCAGACTGGAGGCACAGGGCCTGGTGTCCTGGTGTGCAAGAGGTGCTTTCAAAATATATTAGCAATTACCTCGGCAGCAGCGGCAGCCAGTGAGAGGGAGTAATTTGCATAGTAAGAGCTGGGAGATAGATGGCTCTTTAAACCAGATCTGTCATTCCCAGCTCTCTCTCCCATCTCAGATGCTTTGATGTTTCTCTTTGAAGAGCTCTCCTCACTTGCTATTCCTTGCTCCCTTGGTGCTGCTCCAGCTCTCCAAATGCCTTTCTCTGTCTTCCTGCCTGTGTGCCTTTGCTGCTGTGCTGCTAAGCCTGCCTCTCAGCAGAAAGGACACAGAGTGAGTGACAGCTGGCACCCTGAAAGCCAGCGCTGGCAGGGGGCTGCAGGGAGGGAAAGCCAGCCCAGCAGGCACCGAGGTGTTTGTTCAGCATGAGATCTAATGCACCATCAAGGAGGGCAATGTGAAACAATAACAGCAATACTGCCAGGCAACCTTCATTCACTGTGTGGGCATCTGGTGGGGGGATCCAAGTGTTCAACCCAAAGGCAGGAAAAGATGGAGGTGAATGGGGAGCTGGAGCCAAGATGCTCCTTGTTCCACACCCCTTCAAGGGCACTATGGGCTTCCTAGTATTTCAGTGTGAATGGCATCTCTCACATCACCTGTGTCACTCATAGGTTCAAGTCCCTCTTAGGTTCAAGTCCCTTAAAAGGGGAGGAAAAGAATAGACTCATGGGAAAAATATTTTTGGGCGGTTGAAGTTTTGAGAGGGGTGGGTGAAACAGGACAGAGGTTCTTTGAGCAGCAGTGGCCATCAAGAAGTCTGCCACGGCAGCAAAGACCAGATCAGAGGACGCTATCTGTGAATGAGACATAGAGGAACAGAGAGGGGCTGACGAGTTAGAAGAGATAAGTTTTGTAGATGTCAAACTGAAGGCTAAGTACAGCATGGGAGACCACACAGCTGCAGAGGATAAGCCTGTGCTGAAACTATGGCCTTGTCTATACACAGTAGTTTTACAAATACTAAGGGGTAGCTGCTCAGGTAGGGTTTTACCTTACGGGACCACACCTGCTGTCCTGAGCTCTTACATCCCAGGGTGCCAGTGACCAGAGGTTTGGGGTTCTTCAGTTTTGCAAAAAGACCTTGGAAAGCTGCTTAAGCTAAACAGCAATATGCACCCATTTGTGTCTATATGAGTTCTTATTAAGGGGGAAAAGTTGAAGAGGTAACAGCAGTGCTTTTGTTTCACCACTTATTTTGGTAAGGGGTAAAGGAGCCTCGGTATAACTCTTTTCACATATGTGTGTGAATTTTGTAGCCCAATGGTGTGTTACATCTCAGGATTGTCTTAATGGGTGGAGCTGGAGAGCAGACTCTCACAGAAGCATGGATATACAGAAATATCCTGCTGCTGGACATCTGCCTTGTAAGGTATTTTGAAAGGTTCATGCTTTTGAAATAAAAATGATTGCCATGTATGTCTTGTACATGCAGAAATAATAGAATCATAGAATGCTTAGGGTTGGAAAGGACCTTCAGATCATCTAGTTCCAACTTTTAGAGGTACTTAAGTCTGTGTTGCCTTTGAAAGCTGCACTTGAATTTGGGCTCAAGGTTCCATAGCCAAGAGCTGTGAAGCAGATTTTTTGACTGTGGGGACTAAGCAAGAGTTTTTGTTTCTGGTGCCAATTGGACAGTGCCAATCTAGCTCAACTACCCACCTGCCTTGGAACGCATGTGTCTCTGCATCCCTATCATGAGCCTCAGTCCGTTTTGGCAACACAGCCCAAATTTCCAAAAGTAGGCTCTGTCTTTTAAGGGTCACTTTGAAATGCACATAAAGACCTGAGTTTTTTGAGTTCCTGAGACAGGACAAAGAGCTAAGTAGCTCTCAAAAATGAATGCATCCCTAGCAGATGAATTTCCCTGAACTGCCTTTGGAAACACTGAGCAGCATCCGGAAAAGTTGTTGTGTATAGCCTGCAGTTTATAAACAAAGACCTCAGCCCTATGCAGGGCGCTTGGGAACACAGATCCCTCATGGTGAACATAGCCGGGTGGATGCAGTCCATGTCTCATGTTCCTCCCCAGCCACGCTCACCAGTAGGACTTTTGTTTCTGCTCTCTGCTTGATTGGTTTCAGTACACCCTGGGTTCAACAGCTTGAAGAGATGAAACTGCAGCTCAGTCTGGGTGCCCTGGTTATGTTCTCTGCTGTTAGCCATGCTGCAGGGTGCCATCACTACTTCTCAGACCAGGCTCTGTGTAGTTTGCTGGATAGGCTGTGTTTGCAAATGCTGCAGAAGGGCTGTTTCCTCTTCTGAATCTTTCTTCTGGCTGCTGAAAAGGGCTGCTTGACCACACATGGTTAGGTACAGTATAGCCAGTCACTGTGGAAGTCAGACATTGTGATGGTTTGTGAAGGTGGGTGAGAAGCAAAAGTGCTAATAATCAGCAGGCTTTGAGTTCTTCATATTTTCTTTTTGTTTCCTAAATAAGCGCCGTTGCAAGAAAAGGGCATGGTGGTTGTTCAGGCGTGTGGCTGCCATTACACAAAACCCTGCCCATGCTCATGGACCGCTTTAATCAAAAAACATGTCAGGTTTCACCTGCCGATCAGGGACCCTCTGTCTGTTGGTGTTACTGCAAATTAACTGCAGCCTGGCACCCGAGGTAACCTGTTCTCCAGCAGACAGGTATCCATGTGGCAGAGCAGACAGTAGCAGGGGAAGTGCTGCCGGGTTTGTCTCACACTAGTTGGTAGCCTCAGGAGCCTGATTTCCTTTGCAGTGGTGTTGGGGTGTGATCAGGGCAGAAACTGGCCTCATTGTTTCACCCTGGGGAGCATAGGCAAGCTGCAGCATCAGTAACACAGCATCTCCTATTCCTACTGTGATGCCTTGGTGGAAAATAACATCTACCTGCAGACTTGTGTTAGGAGCAGTGCTTCAGGGGAGGGAGCATGGGGACACCATTTCTCCCTGCTGTGGCCTCATGCGGATCTCCCTGGTGAGGGACTCATGGCAATATGTCCAATGAGTGTGTGGCACTAGGAGGGAGCTACAACACTGCTTCCTTCTGGTTTTTCTTATGGTTTTGCTGTGGCTTGTTCCCGCTTTTCTTTGGGCTGCAGGAGACCAGGGAGTCTTGCATGTGGTAGGAAATGAACCTCCATGTCCTGGACTCCTAAAAGGCTAGTCCTTTCCTGATGTGTGCCCACATTGACTCAAGTTGAGGTTAAGGAAGGGAGATGGCTTGCTGTAAGCAAGTTGGTGAAGGAAAAGGATTATCCTTCCTCTTGGGAGAATTAGTGAATAGGCTGGCTGTGGGCACTGCCAAGTAAATCTACAATTTTACAGAAATGAGCACTCAGACACTGTCACCTCTATTTAATCTTCCCTTGCCTTTAGTGATTATTTTCTCCTTGGACATTGCAGACTATCTGATTAGCAATAAGTACAGCTTACTCCACTGTTCTGGCTCAACATTAACTGTTAATGATGTAAAGCTGCATTAAGCCTGAGCTACTCTGATCATCTCATCCGACATGTCCCTTGGTCACTATGGAACAAATTTCTCTGCAACAAGCTGTTGGTCAGTTGATTGACGCCTACTTTTCCATGTTATAGTTGTCTTGAAAAGAAATTTTTGAGCTGAAAACTGTATCAGTGTGTGTTGCAGGAAGAGAAAATGCCTGAGACATACTGACCTTCACTACACGAAGTGTATCCACAAAGCTTACCTTGTCTTTAGAGGTCATCATGCATTTCCCACAAGGATGGAAGGCTGGAACCCCAGTTGGCATAAATCAATGCAGCCTGCCTGAGAAGGGCTCAATTCTTCAGCTGGAATTTGCTGAATAGTTTTTGTTAGAGGTTTGTAAAATCAGACGTGGCACAGAGAGGGCAGGCAAGGAACATATATTCCCTAGCTGTTTTCCTACAAGAATAAAGGGACACCAGCTGCTGGATGTTCAAAACAACAGGGAGTGATTCCTAGTACAAGGCAACATTAATCTTTCCACAGTATGCTATGAGTTTATGTTTCCATGGTTCCAAAAGCATTTAGACAAACTTCTGGAAAACAAAGAAAAATCCCTCCTAAGGCTATTAGACACAAGAAGAACATGCCTTCTTGCCCAGAAAACCCCATTGCTGCCGTGGAGGAATACATTAAAGGGGTAACTTGGGCTACTTAGGGCACAGAATAGCAGGTTAGCAAAAACAGTGTAGGCCCTTAGTGTGTGGCAAAAGATGACATAGTAAAATAAATAAGTATCCTGCTCTTGCAGATTTTAGGATGATTTTATAAAGAGACAATGGCACCATGCAACTGAAGCAGCCAGAAATTTCCCTCCTGCTCTCTGACATGCTCAGGCAAAGACCAGCCGTGTTATCAGGGGCTAGTCCATCACCACAGACCTGGGAAAGCATCCCTGGCCACAGCCAGTATTTCTTGCAGGCTTGCTGAGGAGACGGGGCTCAAGCCATCCAGACTACCCCAATTACTTCTGGGAGAGGACAGCAGGAGAGTGTTGGTGTAACAGTGGAGGAGAGAGGAGGAGGAAGGTAAGAAGTCCTCCTAGGCAGGGACTGCAAGAGGGAATGAGCCACTGGCCTACCTGTGATCACGCTCTCCTCCTGAGTAGGGTGTTGACAAGTCTTAGCACCCAGTAGGCCAGAAAGCAGCAGGTGATTGTTAAATGTAGAAGAGGAAAGGCTGTGTGCACGGGCAGGCTCTATGCCTATTGCACCCTGTCATGAACTATCCAGAAATGAAGCTTCCCATGGGGCAAAAGAAAGGTGAGAATACAGAGGTGTTCTCACTTCCTGAGCAGGTCTGACCACCATATGGTGGTGAGAATTATTGTCACCACAACTAATTCTGTCTTGTCATTGCCCCAGCACATGTCCTCAGGTCTGCAGGAGCAGGGCTGTCTTTTTAGTAGCTGCAAAGGAGCACAATAAGCAATAGGTGGCAGGGGGCTTTCCTTTTTTGCCTGGGAAAGAAGCATCTCTCAGAAGCTGAACAGTTTCTGACTCTATAGGCTATTGGAGGGACAGTGACTCCCTCTATTCCCCACTGTCACTCCATTCCTGGATTACACTGAGGTTGCTGAGCTGGCATTTTCACATGAAGCAACTAGTGCTGTGCGACAAGGATAGAAAGCCAAAGCAGAGCACCTATCTCATGCAAACATGACCTTGGTGTCTAGAAGCTATTTGACACTTTCTTTTAAAACAATTCTACTTGTAATTAAAATCATCTGAGTTGAGGGGTTTGATCTGCTGGGCCTTAGGATTAGAGATCCAGAGGGACCAGTAAATGCATATGCTATTCCTCTCTTCTTTTGTGTCCCTCTATAAAGAAGGGTTCTGCATGAGGTTGAAGGAGGGAACAAGAGGCATTCTTTGCAGCTTAACCTTTCTGTTTCTAGTGTCACACGGTCATCAGCCCTCATCTCTGGATTTCTGAATACTGCCATGGCCCTTGCTCCCTGTGTTATGTGGTATAGGGGAGCCGGAGAGGCATACAGGCTGTGGCTATAGACATTCAAGGTGGAATTTGCATGCTCTGGCTCTGGTATATCCTGGAGGCATGTTCTGTGCGTTGATTTGGGATTGGTTTCAGCTACAAGCCAGACTTCTGGTACTCCTATAGGCCTGCAAATCACCAACATAGCAAACTCCATTCTTGAGGGCACATGCAGGGGACCAAGAGCAGTCTGGTGATCAGAGACACTGCCTTGGGATATGCTGGTGGGTTTGCAGTGATGGCTTCTCCTTATATGGGGGCACAGTTAGCTCTTGCTCTCTCTGCCTTTGCTGGCAGGTGCACCTATGTAAGAGCACACCTATGGGAGAGGGCTTTCAGCATACAGGAGGTGTTCAGGGATGTTATGGGTCTTCGAGTATTCAGAGTAATACTGCTCACACTCCTGCAAAGTCTTGCCTTGGCTGAGCTACCATTATATATCATTAAATAGAATTTTAAAGAAATAATAGATGAGATGGATTACTGATGCTTTTTAAAAGTGGCCAGTTCTTCAAAAGGGTCCAGTTTTCTACCCTTTATATGAAGGATTTAACTTCAGTGAATTGAAGCAGGGATTTTATTTTCCCTTCCCTTCATATAATTCCTGATTATTATACAACCTCTCCTTATTGACATAGTATCTTTATCTCATGCATCATTTATTGCTATCTGAACAGTTACTGGAAAGTGTCGCTGGGTAAGCTCTGGGGATGACTGGTTGCCTCACTAATGGAGGAAAAGCCTAACTACTTCCTAAATCAATTAACCTGAGAGGACAGAAGACACATCCAGGATGCTTGAAGCATGTGCATGCACTCACTGCAGTGGTCTCTGCTGTGGGTAGTGGCACAGTACCCACAAACATGCTCCTTACTCCCTGTGTGTTCCCAGCCACGCTGACGGCATGTGGAAAGACTTGGCATGTATACAGTCACTCCATATACCCCTGCTGCTGCACGTGCACTCATAACTCACGGCTCAGCAGCTGCGGTTCTCTGCCTGCAGCTCACCAGCAGGATGTGTGCCTGCTCTCTAGCAGGCAGCCCAGCTTTCAAGCTCAAGCCATGAAGTTTCATGCTCTTTTACTCTACAAGTCCTCAAGGTAATGGTCACCTCATGCATGCATATATATCCATGTAATGCCTCTTTGTTCCCAATCACTGCATGGAGGAAAAGGCTATCTGCTGCTGGCTGACACCACTGCCATTAAAAATATAGAGGAATTTGGCAGGGGTCATTATTGCTAATCACTGAAGTTCATCCCAGCAAGAGATAGGGGTGTTGGACTGCAGGGCAGCACACCTGAATGTAGTGAATTCAGGTCAGCAAGCCACCAGAGTGTCCAGCTTTGGGCACAGGCAGAGACTGTGCAAAACCTCCATGGTTCAGGAAGAAGTGGGGCAGGACACAGAACATGTTTCCCCTGTGACATCTGTACATCCTGCAGGAAGTGAGAGAGAGAGCATGGATGCTGCTGCAGAAGAGTTTGAGAGAAGCAAACAGACTGTGGGTGAAGAAGATGCAAGAGAGGAAATAGTCTGGTAAGGGTGAAGTACAAAGGAAGGAGAAGTTGTGTAGTTTTGAATTGGTTATGAATGAATGTGCAGTAAGTTGGGCACTAAATGAAAAGGCAAGAGAAAGGGATGAGCAGAGAAGGAGGTAGGAAAGCAGCTGACAAAATGAGGCCAAGATAACATGCTCATCTATAAAGGAAGAGGACAACCCGTAATTACATTAGGAGCCAGACTGCACACTCCTTCTGGGAGAGTGTCAACACCATGACTCCAAAGCTAGAGCACCTGGAGGTGGGTGAGCAAACAGTGGCACAAGAAATTCTCTGTCCAGGAGAAAGAACACTGCTAGGAAGAGAGGGAGAGCAGGAAGGGAAAGACACACGCACACTGGGCACTAGGCTGGTCAAAGCTTTGAGTGTGTCTCATCCCCAATAAAAGCCAGTGCATGAGGCATTGGGAAGGGGAGGCAGCGCTGGGACTCCAGTTGGCACCACCCAGGCCTTTCAGCTCAAACACCTCCCAACAAATCCACATCCATATGGCCAGCAAGGAGTAACACCCTGTGCCTGATGCACTGTGTCCCATGACTGTGCAGTGGGCCATGCCCAACCCCATGAGCTCCTGCGGAAGTACCTCTCCTTGCCACTGTGATAGAAAGAAGGTCCCCAGCCTCATGGTGTGAGCAAAGAGGTTGTTGCAGACCAGGCTGAGGAAAACAGCAGGCTCTATTTCCAGGCTTGCACCAATGACTCTTGGCAGACATGAAAGGAAGCTGAATCACTGTATTACAATTTCAAGCTCCATTAAAGAAACATGGGGATGGGGATAGCAGAGGGAAGGAAAGGGCAGGGAGGGATGAAGAGAAAATTGAACAGAGCAGAGTAGCACTTGAAGGGGAAAGAAACGTTGCTCATAGTCTCAGAAGGGGGAATTGCAAACAGAGATGAGATTAAAAGGGAACCCTTGAGACCATCTCTTTAAATACCGCAAGATTCACTTAATCCATGCTGAGCCAGGCTTGTTGAATGCTCGAGGCACAGTCTCCACTGAGGCTTGCCAGCTGATCGAGCAGTAGAAACCTGTCTATCCTCATATACCAGCAAGTTGCCCTCTTTCACCTATGTTATCTAGAAGGTCCCATCGCTAATAAATTTACTGCGGAGTGAGCCTAGTGTGGAAGCTTTTTATTTGACTGCCCTTAAGTGACTTTTTATCCAGGGACATATAGTCATGTCAGAGTTGGTACTACGTGTCTGGGAGATCAGCATGGAGTATCTGGGTGAAGCTTCGCTTGGGCAGGGAAGACTGTCTTCATTTGCTGGTCCTAAAGGTAGGGAGGAGAGCTGCAGATGGAAGAGAAAAAAGTACAGGGTCTGAGAGCACTGCCCATGGTGGCTTATTGTGGAAGAAGTTACCTGCTTTCAGAACCCAGGGACAGAGCGCATGGGGTGGCTTTCGTGTAGAGGGAAACAAGATGTCTAACCCCATTAGCTAGACCCTGACCAGTCTGCTCAGGGCTAGCTGCAGGACATTCTCATTGCAAGTGTTGGTCTGAGTGCAACCTGGAGCCACTCTGGAAAGTCTTTGCCAGGTTTAGCCCCTTATCTCCCATAGGTGTAGTTTCACCAGATCTTTCAATAGCCCACAAAGATTGTCCAGGCACAGCGTTTGGGTGGGAGGCAGATGGTGAAATGCTTGTTGTTGAGATTGTCCTATACGGGCTACAGGCTTCTTTCATCCTGTTCACTGTGGGGAATGGTGGTGCTGGTTGATGTTTGTTTAAACTCTGTAATGGGTACAGCTGGAAAGATGATGACTCAAATGAGACCTGGTCACCAAAGACACTCTTGTCTATGTCTGAAGCACAGTGTGTGTAACGATATTTACGTTACACCTCACCCCCTCAGCTGTGATTTCAGCTCTTATCCCCACATCCCACACCTTGAATTTTTGTGGCCTGACATCTAAGAGACTGAATTCTCTGGGACAGTGAGCAGTTTTGTTTCGCTCTGACAAATGCTGCTGGGGCTGAATAAACAGTAAAAAGAGATAATAATGTAACAGAGCAATCATTACTGCATTTCTTTAGCTGTTGCTTGGCACTGCCCTGTGCCTTTAGGTATCTGTTACGTTATGCCTTAGAAGCTCCTGGGTGTTTGGGGTGTTTGCTTTGCTGTACTCTTCTGGCTTCAGTTTTGTCCATACAACCCATGCAGAGGCTCTGGAGATGGGCAGCAGCAAAGGCAGATCACTCTCTCTCCGTATTTTTCACCTTCCCTGTGGCCATGCTGAGAGCTGAGCAGTTTGGCTGGGAGCCCACGGGCTCAGCTCAAGAACTGCTCCCCACCAACCTTGCCCATCACCTTTCTTCTGCAGTGTCGAGTCAGAGGGGTGCTGCCAACCCAAACGTGAGTGTAGCTCTTCTTTGTGTTTGGGGGTCCTGGCAGACTTCATGATATGCCTCCTTGGTTTCTGGACAGCCTTCTGATCCAGGGGGTGGTGAGGGAGTGGCCAGGATCCTCCGTTAATCAGAAACTAGAGCACTTCTGCTCGGTCTCTAAGCCTTTGCCTAAGGTTGGTGGATCTCAGTAAGTGCCATGTTCAGAGGTGAGAACGTTAAGACAGAACGAAAGACTAAAACCCGCTGGCCTAGAGACTCCTTTGTATTCACAGCAGTGCTTTTCCAAGGGAGTTTAAGCACACACCTTGTTCTCATCTGCAAATCTCTGGCTAAATATTCCCCACACCCAAGACAACTGCATCTTAATCCTTACAGAGGCTCAAGAGCACTGCTGTAATGCAAATAATGATAAATAACAGTAATAATAAAAAGTCACCAGCACTTGTGCCAGTTCCCCAGCAATCCCAAAACAGCTGTAGCAAGTTTCATAGCACCAGGTTATGTAAAGGAGCGTGAGCATTAACACTGGAGCTGTCAGGGAGGCGACCAATTAGCCAGTGTAGCTGCCTCTTGTGGGCAGCAAATCTGCCAGGGTGCCTTCACTGGCTCCCTGGGCTGCTCTGCAGGTGTGAGATCATAACTCGTCCCAGCATGGGGGACTGTGTGCAGATGGATGTGCAGATGGATGCCCCTGTGCGTCACTGGGAAGAGTGTGGGGAGTACATGCCTGCCGGTACCTGCGCATTGGCAGGGGTATGCAACGTAATTAAGCCCCTTGTGATGAATTTCCCGTTCAAAGAGTGGCAGTGAACACTGGTGTCATTTAAATTGACTTCAGATTAAAGTCTTCTATTATTTTTTTGACAGATAGCTCTTTGTGACATACGTGAAAGGGGCTGCTGATATGCAGCAAGGGCTGGGGGCTGCCTGGGAGGGTGTAGGAGAGCAGAGGGGCCTCCGTGATGCTAATCATAGAATCACAGAATGGTTTGAGTTGGAAAGGACCTTAAAGCTCATTCAGTTCCAGCCCCCTGGCACGGGCAGGGACACCTTTCACTAGACCAGGTTTCTTCCTCCTTCAACACTTCCAGGGATGGAGCAGTCACAACTTTGTTGGGCAGCCTGTTCCAGCGTCTCACCTCTCTCACAGGGGAGAACTTCTTCCTATTGGCTAATCAAAATCTACCCTCTTGTAGTTGAAAGTTCCTTCTTGCCCTGTCGCTATGTGTCCTTGTGAAAATGTGAAGGCCAGAGTCAGCAGGCAGCTTGACACGAGAGCTGTGGGTACTGTGACCCACGCTGCCCACCCGGGCTGTCCTTGGGCTTTGGCCAAGCTCTGTCACCACACCATGGGCTCTCTTATTGGGCTGTTTGTACCTGTGGAAGGAAGGTTAGGGCACCAGCCGGCTGAGGCTGGAGGCGATGCTAGAGTGAAGTGTGGAGAGCCACATCTCAGGTATTTCCCAGTTCATCACCATCAGTGGAAGCATCCTGACATGCTGTTTTTTCTTCCCTGCAGCTCCAGATCCTGATCCTGTGATCTTCAGACCCAGTCCTTTACACAGAACTGATGAGTATATGAAGGTAAGTGGCTTTATTTAGTAGCATTTTTATATTCTACATACCTCTGTTAGTTTTAGCTGTTGCTCTGACTTGGCTATCAAGAATAAAGTAATAAATTGTGCTCTGGAGTCTGAGTACCTCCCATAGGAGTCTCTCTCTTTGAGGGAAAGGAGTAGATTAAGAGAAATTAGCATCTTAGTACTTTGCCCTTTGGCCACTGATACAGATTTAGGCAAATTCAGCTTTCTTCACCCATTCAGTGCAGAGCAGCAGCATGGAGCTGCTGACAGGTGTAGGCATTTATTAAGAATCAGGCTTCTTACTTGCAGTTTGTTCCAGCCCCACTTAATAGAACATGCAAATGGGCACATAGGGAGTCACTGAGCCAATACTCTGTACTGGCTGTGGTGTACTGTCAGGGGCTAGTTGGAAATGCTTAGAGAAGGACCATATGAAGAGGGCAAAAGCAGACTGATGTGGCCCGAGGTAAACCTTCCTGGTTTTGAGCAATAGCCTGCTCCTGAGCAAAGGAATGTGATTAGACTCGTTGCTGGAATAGCTATGCAGAGGTCTAGTGCCTTTGAGCCCATTTGTATTTCAGAACATGAAGCTGAATTACTTATGCAAGTATATGAGAAGATGTTTCCTACCACAGGGTGCCTGAAAAATATAGGGAAGAGGTAAGAGATGACTCCAGGCAGAGGAGGAAGAAGCACAAGAAGGCGAGAGGTCTGTACAGAGCAGTATGAAATGTGGAAGCCTCAGCACACCAGCAGCTTGGGATTTGTGAAGTATTTTGCAGACCTCAGGTGTGCTGTAGTAGGGATTTAGAGGGGAAGGAGGAAGCAGTTTTTCAGATGTTTATGGGAAGCCTTCTCCAGTGTGAGGGACAGCAAGGCAGAAAGCTCCAGTAAGCATGTCTGAAAATATGACATGAGCTGATAGAGATAGGAACTGGCATCTCTCTGATGAAAGAGATGAGACATAGCAGCATAGGAAGTGTAGATTCCCTCTTATTTCGGGTGCCCAGGGGAGGTTTTTGGACACTGTGTGGATATAAACATCTTTCTACGCTGGAAAACAGTTAAGCGCTTTGGGGAGTGGGTAGGAGAAAACTAGAAAATCAAACTGCACCTCCTTTCTCCACCAACCAAAATCATCCCAGCAAGGGGAAATAGACTTCTGCTGTGTTTATCATGCATGACCAAACACGACCCTTTAAGCCTGAGATCAGGATGAGGCTTGAAACTCATTTAAATGACTGGCAAAGGAGTTATCACACATGTGATATCAAGCAACACTGTGGCAGGACAGAGGCACTGGATTGAAGTAATAGGTTAAGACTGGTGGCTGCTCAGCCCTTGCCTCTTTTGTGGTTCCCTCTTGCTCCTGGGCTGGGGATTTCAATCCCAGAATCTGCCCATCAGTCCCATCAGAAACCATAATGTAGTGTGGCTGCTAAAATGTATCTCGGCCATCTTCCCATTCAAATGAAGAAAACACATGGAGACACAGACAAACTATATATAGAGATCTGCTGTTACCAAGACATCTGCAAACAAGGTCCTCCCTGTGTGCACTGTCTGGTAATCAAGATGGGGAGGGCTGGGTCTCTTAGAGGCAACAGGACTCAGGCTTTTAAGTCTCCTCCTTGAATGCATTTCTCCCCTAAGGGCAGCCCCACTTACTAGGCTTGGCTCTCCCACAGGCTGAGGTTATACCTGGGTGCCTTTAGGATGAGGTAAGAGAGAACTATCAGCTTTTGGGATAGTTCAGTGTTGGTAGCCCAAGGCTGCCTATGCACCCACACAGCGCGTGCAGCAAACACCTTGGGTTGCTTCAGCTCTGTTTTCTAACAGTATCAATTTTCCCCCAAGGCTAAAGTCCCTCTGCTTATAGACAGGGCAGCCTTGCAAGGAATGCAAGTACTCAAAATACTCATTTTATAACATCATTCCCAGAATTTTTGTTCTCTATTTACAATTCAGGCCCCAGATAGCTGTCTCTCCCTCCCTAGAACTCTGCATTGCTCCCCAACCCTTCTTTTTCTGTCTGGTGAACAGCATTTTTGGTCCCACTGGCCTATTGCAATTTGAGGAGCCTTGGTGGGCTCAGGTACAGGTTTGTGTATGGGAAGCTGACAGCCCTAGTGAGCATCCTAGGAGTTATATGCCCACCTTGCCAGAAGTGCTCCTGCGTTCCCTGCCAAGTGAGGTGTTGTCACATGCTGAAGCAAAAATGCCCAGAAGGACAACTGTGCTGCTGCTTTTCCTCATCCCTGTTTTTCAGGGTTTTTTTTTCCTTTACCACACTTCAAATAATTTGACATTGTATATTTAAGACTCTTTTGTTGTATTCAGTTCACCTCATCTGACCTCATGATCTTCAGGGTAATAGCAGATGAGGATGATAATGTTCTACTCGTCTACAGTGCCACTTCCAGTGACTCCACAAGCCCTTTAGCAACAGTTGCTTGTTAAGGCCTGCAAGCCATCTAAAGTGAGTTAATTTGTTACTCCTGCTCTGTGTATGGTGAGAAGTTGTGACTTGAACAAGTGGGCTGGAAGGAGAGGCAGGACTTACAGGCTTGAACCACGGGGCAGGAAGGACCCTGTGCTTTCTCAGCACCTGTAGTGGCTCGTATAGCTCTGTGTCCTGAGAAGGGCCTCTGCCTGTAAGTAATCAGCACAAGTGCACGCAGGAGGTTAGGCTAAATGGAGAGGAGGGAAGGTCCCTGAGGAGCAGAGCAGAAAAGGCTGCATGTGTAATAGTAGATAACAAGCTCCCAGGCTTTATCAACCAAAGATTTGTATTGACTGCTGTGAAAAAGATGGTGATAAGGTAGTATATGGATTAGAGAAGAGGATGGTGAGTGGGGGCATGGATGAGCTACCAGGGGTCCCACACCGGGGAGGACAAAATCGTCCATTCCTAAAATAAATGAGGTTTTCCAGCCTCTGGCCTGGCCCTCCCTCCAGCCCAGCACAGCACAGCACAGCTCAGCTCTTGCCAGTTCTGCGGCTATAAACCCTTGACCATGAGAGTCCCATCCCTGCACAGGGTGAGAGACAGGGGTTGCACAGCTGGGCAGGAGAGGACACCCCTGGCTGTGGACAGCCCAAAGGGAATGGTGAGGCTGCTGGAAGAGGGCAGGTCACTCATTTTCTCTGGGGTGCAGGAGGCAAGAGGCATGGGAAGGATGGGAAGAGCAGCAAAATGGTTCCCATGACTGAGAGTGGAGCAATTTGCTCCTGCCCCAGTTGTGTGACAATGATGCCTGTGCTGTAGTCTACCAGGCTGCTGATGGGAATGGGAGGGCAGCCAGCAGGGTGGCTCTCCGGGGCGCAGTATACTTGTTTTCTTCTCTGTGACATTACACAATGTGAGGTAGAAAATGTTTGTACGGTAGCTCTATCTGTCCTTGGGGTGAAGGGGGAAAGGAAGGAGGTGGTGGGTAATTTGAGGTTCTTTATTAGACCAATAAATCATTTATAATGCACTAGCTTTCAGGCCAGTCCCTTATTGCTTATGTCAGCCACAGTATGCTACGTGGCAACTGAAGCTAGCAGAGAACACACCGGCTCCTCTAAATCAGAGGGACAGAGCAAAGATGCATGGGGTGGGCAAGGCACTGATGCTGGAGGCAGGACCGGAGCTCACCATACTGGGGTATGTGGGAGAGGACAGCTAGCCCTTCATAGGTCCTAGGGACAAATCCAGTACAACTTGTGACAGGCACTTGGCCTTGTCTGAAGCATATTGTAGCAGCCCTGGTCTTCCTGGGTAAGGGAGAAGCATCAGGAGCTATTGATACCAGAGGGACCGAATAGTGGCCATGGGCACCTGAGATGTCACTGGGCACATCACTTAGACTCCCCGTGTCATCTGTAAGAAGAGATAGCAGGCATGACACAGGGGTAATAAATCCTAATGCCCCTGAGTCTTGGCTGGTGGGGAGCAGAGGACAAGGCAGGTTTTCCTGGTGGCACTCCATTACAAAAGGAATGGGGATGTCCTATGCCTGCCATCTTTGTATTTTTGGGGTTTGGTGGATCTTATTCCCTGTGGCTTGTCAGGCAAACTATCTCTTGGGTTTCTTGGGTGCTATGGGCATTCATGAGGTTGCTGAAGGTGAATATCACTTAGTTGGGAAGGACTGTGCTCACCTAGTCACAAGTGGGTGGGTTTTTGGTGGGTTTGGTGGGGATTTGTTTTGGGGTTTGGTGAGCTTTTTGTTTGGTTTTGGTGTTTTGTTTTTGGTTTCATTGTTTTTTGTTTGGTTTTTTTGTTTTGTTTTTCGGTGGAATTTCCTTGTCTGCCACATTTCACAGCTGCTTCTCCTTCAATTTGAGCTCATCAGGTTCTGCAAAATGATGCCTTTTCAATAGCCTGCCTGCATTCCCAGTGCTTCAGAAAGCATCAAATCACCTGACATTTTGACAAAACAATACCTATATCAATTTATCTCCTCATCCTCCTTTCCTTCTCCTTTTCCTTCTCTCAGCAAAGGAACCAGCTTATCTCTGGAGCTAGGCAAATACAACAGAGGAGATGGATAAGCTTTCCTTTCAGCTGAATTCACAGAAGGGTGAGCTCCCAGGTCATCTGAACAAATACAATTCCCTGTTAAGTAACCAAAAGTGTTTTAAAGAGGGACCACTGAATGGGCTGAGCATGTACTGAGCATGTACACACTGCCAGTGTGCTGGGTTTTAAACACCCCCCCTCCCAAAAAACCTGAGCAGCTTCAAAGGAACCTAATGGGGAGAGGTAAATGTAAAAATGCTAACAAATACCATTCCCTGTTATGAAATACACAATTGGGGTGGGAAGGATTTGCATGATATGCCTGTTTCTGTGGGATTTGATGTAACTGTAAGCTCTTTACAATGTTCTTTGCATCCTTGTGGACTGCCTGATGGAAGCAGCAGCTAAAAGCAAATCACAGGGTGAGAGGGTGAGTCTTGCTGGTGAGAATTAGTAGCATCAGAAGAGAAATATTGCACACCTAACAGACTGGATTATGTATTATGCTGCAAAATCCCCAATATTGATATACAAATGTTATTCCTGTTGTTTTGCCTGTGATGACTGGCAGCAAAGGAATTCAAATCACATTCACACAGCAATTGTCCTGCTGTAACTAAGTCTATCCTGTCCAGTCAGGTGTGCTTATGCCAGCAAAATCTATGTGGTATAATAGATGCTTTAGGAAGAGGTTAAAAAAGGATGCTGAAAACATTTTCCAATGTTCAGCAATACAAAATGTTGTCAGGTTAGCGTGTACTCACCCCTTTTTCTTGTGGGAATTGTAGGCTAGATGTTACCCCAGACCTTGGGAGAACTGTGTGAAGAAGTCCATACTGAGGCATTGAAAGTGATTTGAGACATACATCTCCGTGGAAGGACTTTTCTCTCTCCAAACGAGATAAGAGAAAGGGAAGCAGAGCCAAACTAAATGTCACCCCCAATACAAAGGAGCAGTGGGGTCAGCACTACATGGCAGACAAAGAGGATTATGAAATTGCATGTAATAAATGGTAAGAAAATTATTATTTTAATGAACACGAGATTGTTAAAATCCCCTGCTATTGGAACTTGCCAGTGTGTTTGCAGAGAGAAGAGAAGATAACAAAGCTAGCAAACAAAGCAGATAAATCCCCTACCTTTTGTTTGCTGCTTAACTTGTCTTTGCTTTGCTTCCAGAAGACATAAATCAGTTACTAATCACATTCCCTGTTTGAGGTGCTGTGAGTGTTCATATGTTTAATCTGTCCTGGATGCTTTTAGGAAGAACTGTGCTAAGGTGAGGATGAGAGTTGCACAGAGTTGTCTTGCCCTTGTTAATACCTTTCTTTTCACAGAATAAGGCTGTGTGATAATCTGATTATTTTTTTTTTCCTGCTTGGTGATCAAGTTAAAATTTGGACTTGAAGAAAAGCAGGTATCTGAGGCTTAAAGTGACTTCTGAGTGCATTCTTTGGATGTCTCTTTCAGAACAGAAATTCCTCTCGAAACAACGCCATTTCAAGATGTTTGGGAAACAATTAAGCAAAGCAGAAAATGTTTCACCAGTGACCTGCTGAATTAGCATAGTTACTGCAAAATGGTGGTATTTTATCTGCACATTTTCAAGTGGAATAACCTAGCAGCCTATGGAATGTAGCTTATCCCAAGTTATGAGCTCCTTAAAGAATTGTGTTATGGAAAACAAAACATGGATTTGATTAGATCAAGAGCAAGACCTCTAACACCTGTGTCACCACCTTTGCCTGTCTCCCTGTAGATGAGCCTGGGGGGACAGGGGTGCCAGGGCTTGCCAAAGAGCTGGGAGAAAACATGGCAGTGTTTCCCTTTGGGGATGGTGAGTCTGCCTGCCATCATCCTTCCAGGGTGAGCAGGACTCCCTCAGCCTGTGAGAAAGCCATTTGCCCACGGGATAAATGGCTGCTAAGAGGGAGCAGGAGCTGGTCCTTGGTCAGGCACTAGGATGCAGACAAGGCAGAAGAGTAGCAGATGTGAGAGAAAGGAGTGTTGTAGATCTGAAGCTGAAGCTAAAGGAAAAGGACAGGGAGAGTAGAAATGCTGCTGCCTTCTACCCATTCTGAGGTGCTGAAGGAGCCAAGCTAATATAGGATAGGAGAGGGTGTGTACTGTCTGGGCGAGCTTGGGTAGCATTAGCACTGTCACACAGACAACTTAAAATGAGCCTTCTGTTGGGAAGAAAGAGTTAAAGAAATTTTGAGTCTTGCAAGTCTCCCAGTCTCAAACTGCAACTGTTGAAGATCAGCAGCAGAGGATTATAAAGATAACAGCAAGGGAAACACACAAGAAGGAGCTGGTGGAGGGTCAGACCGCAGAGTAATAATGACAACTCCTCTCAGGCAAAGAAACAGGATAATCGCTGGACCTCTTGAAAAATGGAAATCACGCACTGCTTTTCCTCGGACAGAGAGCATCATCAATCTCCTTTCCACACTGATGCTGTGTTGATGGGAGGATGCTGGGAGAGGGGCTGGGAGAATCCCCTTCACACTGCCCTCACAGGGCTCAGCACAGGGGTAGCAGTGGAGCCTCTGATTCCCCTGGCATCAGGCAGCCGCTGATGCTGCATGATGTGGTTGATGCCCACAGTGCAGGCAGCTGCGACCTGGCAGCTTCTTACGCGTGTGTGTGCTCTTCGGCTGCTCTGGGTCAAAGCTGTCTTCTCTCATTTCAGATGCTTCACTGCACACCAGGCGTGCTGAAGAGACAGGAAAAGATGGGGCCATCCAGGTTCAGCTTACAGGCTTCCTGCCTCAAACGCGCTCTCACATCCTCAGCCATTGCTGCTTCAGCAAGTGCTCTGCCACATCCTTACTGCTTGGCTGCCCAGGAGCTATAGAAGGGGTCTTGCTAACAGGTCCTCCAAGTGGGCAGAGATGAGCTGAGGGCATGTTTCAGGTCTGTGCAAGCAGGAGATGATTGCAGAAAGTGGAGCCCCAGGCTTTGTGTTCATGCTGACTGCTTCTAAACACCAACATGGCAGGTATGCCACTGCCCCACTTTGCAGCTCATTTTTCAGTCCTTGAGCTGGACCCCATCTTCACCTTTTGAAAGGCAGTTTTTCACTCTGTAGGCAACCTAATCTCACTGTAAGGATTTGTGCAAGGAGTCCTGTGGCTTATATAGGGCTGCAAAATTACTGACTATATTTATCCAGCATATTTCAGGATCTGACTTCTGTCATTAAAAGCTAAGGGGTTACAGGGACATTCACATGGACTAGCAAGAGTAACCTATCAGGCTTTTCTCAGGATCTGGGCTGACTTTCTTGCACCTTTTGGACACAGCATAAAGGCTCCATTATGGGAAGTTTGGAAGATGGCACTGAACAGAGGCAAATCTGAAGGTCTAACTCGGCCATCTCCCACAGCCACAATAAGATGGAATTGTTTCCCATTATCCCAGGATGTGACAAATCAGTGACTTTGATAGCTCCTGGAAAGTAAAGGAAAGTCAAAGCCAGGCCTGCGCTCACAATCAAGGGAAGAAACAGCCAGAGCTGAGTTTCAGGCAGTTGAAGCATGGAGAAGGGATGAGTGGAATAAGCTGCCCTCTGCTGCAGACTGGAATGCTCGCACATGATATTCCATCTCCACACTTCAAGGTGCTTAGGCCCCTTATTTTCTCCCCAGGAGAGACAAGCCCAAAGGGAGCAAGGCTTGCTGGGTTGCAAAATGTGGGTTCTGCTTGTGGACCTCTCCTCCTTACCTGAGGATGTGAAATCTGGGCCAGGAAGAAAGAAGGTGCTCTAGGAAGAGGGGGTCTCATCCCTGCATCATACACCAGAAACAGCATGGGATTTGTGCTCTAGCCCCAGAGGCTCCAAGATCTGGATGTTTCAAGCAAGCTTAGAGCATCAGGTATTTGTCCTCTGTTGTCTACTAGTGCAAACAGAGTATGTCAGAATTGTAGGACAATTCCCTGGATTTCTGGCTCCATTGCTTCTTGCTAGAAGTGTTTTTTTGTTCTAGTGACAGTCATGCTACACCCAGGAGTGCACGTAAATGCAGGAGAGTCAGGGGCATGGTAATTACTGGAAGGGCTATGTGGATTTGTTTGGGAAGAGCTGGAAAGGCCAGAATTGTGGACATAGCTGGGATGCTTTGATCCGGGTGTTTAGGAGAACAACTTTCCAGGCTGTCATTTCAAGTGGCACACATCATGGATGCATATCGAGAGCCTTTTCCAGCAATCCCCTTGTGCAAAGGCTAAAACCATAAAATACTTCCCACGGACTGTGATCTTGCAGCAAAGATTTGCTCCACTCCACTTCCCTTTTGCAATGTGCTTTTTTTGTCTTCACAAAAGGCTTCCTTGGCAAAAGAGAGCTGCCAGCTGGCCAGATCTGGCCAAAGGGCTAATGGAAGTATTCAGCTGTATGCAGTTGCACCAGCAAAATTGTCTATTCAAAGAAAAGTCATAGTTTTGACTGCGGTTTTTCATCAGGGTTTATTACTCTAGGACCACTGCCAATATAAACTTTTCTAGCTAAAATGAAAAAAAGAAAATCCTAGCTTGCTTGTCATATGCTTTGAAAACATCCCTCGTCCTGGCTGGTATCACTGCTGATTCCCCTCTCTTCACTCTTTTTTGTCCAACTGGTCAATGACTTCTCAGCGTCCCTTTCCTCCTCTCATCACAATGATGACTTACCCATTTAATTAAATTCTTATTTAAAATGCTGAAAGTGTTTTAATTCCTCATTGCTTTAATAACATCACTGCCTCTCTTCCTCCTTTTTTTAAACCACGTCTAAACGTTGGGGATGGAACTAGCTGACAGGTTTCCTTTAATTATCTTTGCTCTCCATGTTCATCTCTTCCATGGTGCCTTCAAGGGACACCACTATGAAAGGTGCTACACACACAAGCAGCACACCCAAATTGAAGCAGAGAACAAAAACAAAATGTCAAGAAATCCACCCTCAAAGAAATTAATAACAAATACAACCAGGCACATTTCATAAGCCCCATTAGTCAGTACTGCTCAGATACCATGGTGATGAGCCTCCTATAAATATTTCCACAGCAGTACAACTGTCTTAAAGGGACCGCACAGCAGCTCACGTGCACCAGGAGGGAGCTTTTGCCTGAAGGATCCTCTTGTCCTGTCCAGACTGCATGGCTGACATAAGCCACATGCCTAAGGAGGAAGCCAGCATTATCTGCTTTTCTTTTGCCTGTCATGAGCACCAAGAACAGCACAGCCCTGGTGTTATGCCCATAACTCTGTGATTTGACCACAACATATTACTAGGGACAAGGGTGGTCTACACTTTACTGTTCAGCAGTCTCTCAAACCCAAGGAGCCAGGTGTATGCTGCATCCTTTAGCTGCCCAACCTCAGCATCACCCAGCCCAACCCTCCACACAGCACAACCACAGGGAGGAGCTTAAAGGTATGGCTTGTAATGGAGCCAGATGTGTACTTGCTTATCCTCCCAGAGGCAAACGTTTGTGGAGCAGAATAACACCTGATCAGGTTGTTAGGATTTTGGGAGCTCCTGTTCACAGATCCAGGAGCCAAGCATGACAGGCAGGGAGGGAGGGAAGGGAAAGAAACATGTGCTCAGATGTTTAGGTTTGTGCAGCCAACTTCTGCCCATGCCGCAGGAGAGCTTTGAGTTTCTTGTCTTTGATGTAACCACCACCAGAAGTTTGTTTTCGCAAAACCTTCTTGTCTTGAAAGCTGCAACTCACACATCAGTACCTCATCTGAGAAGATGTGGTATTATTAAGCTGTGGGCAGCATCACCTGGAGGGTGAGTCTTCACACACCTGCTGCTGTTAACAAATAGACAGAAAACTTCATATTGGAAAACAATCTCAAAGGACAGCAGCTCCAGTGGAATAATGGACATAGAAACAGAGAAATGATCCTGTGGAAAAAAGCTGACCTAGGCTTGGTGCTGAGGGCCCAATGCACAGTTGCTTTGAGTCACTGTATAAAGGAGCTAGAAACCACTTGGAGTTGCTACCTCACAAATGTTCCAAGTAGAAGGGCTAGGAATAGAAAATAAACCAAACTAAACCAAATCAAAAACTATTTATTGCCAATAACTTAGTTCATTCCTTGCACAAAGCAAGAATTGGAAAGGTGTGGGAACATGAGTTGATTGCCCTCTATGGGCTTCCTCCCACAACAGCTGTAGCTAGTCACAAGATAAACTGGAGAAGACCGATGCAGAGGGCATGTACCTATGTATGCTTTAGTGCCCATGCTGAGTTTCCTACACGCAGTCCTATAGGAACATTTGGGGGTGAGGACTCAACTCCTTCAGGAAAAGTGTGAGATTAGCTGGTTGGACTGCCTGTAGGATGAGTGGAGGTGAAGAGACCTTACAGCTCTAATCAAGGAACTGCTGCTCACTCTCTCCATTGCTGCAGGCAAGCCTTTTCTCTTCTGATCTTCCCCACTACATCTTGCACTCTTTCTTGCTTTCTAGCCTTGTATTTGTGCGGTAGTTCCTATGTCCCACATGTAACTTGTTTCCCTTAATTATACTTTAAAATTATATCTGGAGGTCCTCAGTAAAGGGTGGCTGTCTGGGTGTGCAAGCAGTATGGAAACACAGTGCTAACCCCCAGGTGCTGGTGTATTTGATAAGTTTCTTAACTGCCCTATTTACATGGAGACTAATCAGCTCTCAGTGGAGTTTCTTTTTGATCCTTTGGCCTATCTCAAGGGAAGTGCAACCCTAACTGACAAAATATGTATATTTTGGCTTTCAAAAACTATTACACTTTGCAACTGTCACCAGACCTTGAGCTTTCTTGTTGCCAAGGAAACATTGCAGGAGATAACCTGATGGCAGCTGTGAACTGCATCCCTTCCTCTCCCATTGCTAAACCTGCTCTTCCAGAAATGCTTGCTATGGTTTGGGATATTTCTCTTTTAGAAAGCAGGGGCTTGAAAAATAAGGTTATTTACAGCCTGAAGGATATTTCCTTCTGAAATGAAACTGTCTGGGTGGTCTGTCTCTTTGGGTTCAAAGCATGTGTGGCAATGGCTCAGCAGCAGTGGGTTTTGTGGTGCTCTGACAATATCAGTGGCTGCTGGAGCAATCACAACCCTGTCCAGATAACATGGGCTAGAGTCAATGGGGGGTTTGTATAGTATCAGCTCTGGGTTTGTAATACTCAGGCTCTTTGGACCCATCAGTTTGGAGCACCACAAGCTACTCTCAGTGCCATACACTCCAGGTAAGATAGATGGAGCTTCCTTTCTAAGGGCATAAAAAGGATGTACTGAGTTGTCCCAGAGAGCTGTCAGGAATTGTGTGCCTCTTCTTTTACTGAGGGAACCTTGTGCTGTTGTTTTCATCAGAAACATTTCTTATTCTCCCCTTTTATATTATGTAACATATCAGGTAAAGGTGGGATGTCAGGGAATCTGACTCTGATTTTCTCTCTGTGCTAGCTGGGACCAAGCTAGCAGGGAAGGCAAAAGATCATGCTGTAGGTAAGGTAAAGTAAGTGATAATAGAAGGTAGGTAGGTAAGTATAGGTAAGGTAAGTGGAACTGAGCATCCCTGCTGGTTTCTCCATCCCTTGCAGAGGTGCAGTGCCCCTTGGTGCAGCTGGTGGTGAGACAGTGGCTGGGACTGGGCTGAAGAGAAGCTGGGCAGCCAAGGGGCTGGGGGAATATAGGCTGTGAGTCTGTCACATGTGTTGGCAGCACCTCCAGAGATGGAAAAGAGGGGATGAGCATGGGGTCCCAGAGAAGCCAGATGTGTGTCTTCCTCTTCTGCTGTGACAGAGCTGCCCTTTAAAGACATAAGATGCAGCTCTTTTTCCTGATGCTCAAAGAACAGGGTGACAAGCTGCTGTCAGGGAAATGCTATCTAACTCCCTTTCCCCCAGTAATTTCCCTGGTAAAACTGCAGTGCAGTGAATCAAATGGTGACAGGAGCCAAGAGAGAATAAATGTGTTTTCCATTTTCCTTTTTTTTTTTTTTATTCTTATGTTTCCAAGCATGCATCTGTATTGGGAGCCATGTGCACACTGGTAAATCTTGCCAGTTCAAAGAAATGTTTTTAGTGTTCAAATTCAACCTTTAGTGCTTCCCCCTCTGCTTAAGAAACAACAAAGCCTCGAAGATGCTCCCAGCTTGCATGGTATTAAAAGGATATCTTGGCTGAAATGGAAAACAGCATCTCATGTTTTCCTTTGGGTTACACGTGCAGCAAACCCCTTTGCTATTCTTTTAGGTGGTGCTATGGAAAGTCCTCTCTGCTGATAAAAGGTAAATTGTAGGTGGAGCAGGGGGAGAAGGAGGGGGAAGAGGGTGAGGATTATAAAACTATCTCACAGGCAGACAGCTTGTGTCCTGAATTGTGCCAAAATAACTGGGAGCAGATCTGGGAGTGGGACTGGCAGTGTTGGAGTGCTGCTGTACACTTGGGTATGAGTAAAGCCTGGCCCTGGACAGACACAAGACCAGTGAAACCTCCAGGGAAGCTGCTTGCCCCAGTCATTTTCCTTTGGTGGTTCACTGAGGTTCATTGATGGTTCCTTCCCTCATTTCTGCAAACAAGAGAGGATTTCCCAGGTGCACAAGGAAAGGGAAGGGGCAGGAAGGCAGCAGCTTCCCATCAGCTCTTGCACTATGTGGCTGGGCCCTCTCCTCATCACTTGAAGCTGGAGCGGATGGATGTGTGGCTGCTCGCCTCTTCCCCCTCATGCAGTACTTGCATTGCCTTTCCTCTCTAGGGAAAGTTTTCATGATTTGATTTGTATTTAACATTTTTACTCCAAGAGCCCATGTTTGCCCTCCTAACTCCTGTAGGCCTCAGTGAGGGTCTCAATAAGAGCTTTTAGAAGGGGCTTTCCTGAAAGAGCTGCACGTGTCCCTCAGAGCTATAGCCATGATATGCTGGGCAGTCCTTTGTTAATATTCAAAGCAGAGTGATGGATGTAAACTGTTTTAAGGCAAATCCTTGGGGTTTCATTTTGCCTTTCCAAAAAGTAACAGCTGCTCAGGCTCAAGAGCTGGAAACCCCACAAGGGTTTGTTCATGAGTGCTGGCTTAGGTCATTAGGATTAATCTAAGCAATTGCCTCTCCCTTACTTCAAAGGCCTTATGCCCGTTCACACAGATGAATTTGGCCCCAAAATTTGTGAATCTACTTCTTTTGTACTTCCCATCCTCAAAAAGAAAAAATCTGGTGTTCTTTGGTAGAAGGGCACCACACTTTCTGCAGAGGGGAAATACAGCAGAGGGACTTAAAATACATGAAATGCTGCCTTTTTATTTTTTTTTTTAATAAGCTATAACAAATTCCTTATCACTGAGTCCTTAGGAACTGCCTTAGCACAGTGGAAGAATTGATTGCATAATGCCAGCTGTAACTCTTATTTTTGGTAACAAGACATTACTAAAGGCAGATTAATTCAGTGCCATGCTCCAATGAGACCAGTATTCTTTTGTCTGGGACTGGCTTAGGAGCCCTCTAATATCTAGTATTTCTTTCCAGCTGTGGATATGAGAAGTCTAGTAGTGGTTCAAAACACACACCTGTATGGAAGCAAGAAGTCGTGAAGGGTACACACATATAGGTTAATTGTCAAGGGAAACTGACTTCAAGTACCATCAAACTGTTTTCAAATGTAATCATGACATCTAAGAGGATGATCTTTGAGAGATCAGAGAGCAGAAATTATTCTCTTGCTTTGCACATCTGAATGCAGTTTGGGCTACTGTCAAATTAGCTGTTTCAGCCTACTCTGACAGTTTGCTCTTATCTCTCTTTCCTCTTGTATTATTAATAATAAAAAAAGTTAGAGATGGCAGTAGAGACCTATCTGCATGGGGCAGGGCTGGAGCCACCGTCTGTCTTTAATTGTGGATGGTGACCAGTGTTTGAGTGCCCCTCAAAGGGATGTGCTTGCCCCAGGGATGGCAGGAAGCTCTTTGCCATGCTGCCTGTGGGTGTTTGAAAGGCATGATGCTGGATTTGAGCTAACTCATTTGCTTCAACTTCCCCGCCTGCCTTCCCTCCCGCTTTCCCCTTGCACAGCTGCACTTAGTAATGAAGCTGGCAGCATTAGAAAGTCACTAGAAGTAACCCAGCTGACTCCATTGGTTTGCAAGGAGAATGGCTTTGTAGCTGCTCTCAGTCCATTAATTGAACATAATAAGGCATTTAGTGACAGAAGGATGGTTGATGAGCCTTAGCTGAAATAACAGGGGCCTGCCGAGAGCTGCATTTCCATTGTCAGGGAGGAGTGTTGAGGATCCTAGTGCCAAAGTGTGGAGTTGGAGTTGTATCGGGGTAAGAGCATTGGGAACCTACTGCTCCCTGATCCAGAGGACACACAGAGGGCCTGATGCTGTGCAGGGAAGCACAGCCCTGTGTGCTGAAACTCTGGTGTGGCTGATCCACTCCATGGAGAACAGGTATCTGCATATTCAGCTCATTCTTGCACTGCTCACCTGATGAAAGCCATGGGGAGCTGCCCCGCTGCAAGGGAGAAAATTGGTGACTGCTGGCTGCATTGCCAAGCACCATATGACAGATGAGTCCTTCAAAAAGGGCTGGACATGGGACCCTCTATGCCTGTGTGAAGGAACATGGCAGGTTGTATGGAATACCAGTGTGGACTGGGAAACTCAGACTCTTCAGTTACCATGCTGGTTGTATTTGCTGGAAGAATTAGGAATGGGTTGTGGTGGGTGCTGACCTTTTCTGTCAAACAGATTCTTCCTGCATTTCTAGTAGCCCAGAGAAGAGGAGGAGGGGAATGCACTTGCTGACTGTCCCTGCAGGAGTGCAAGGGATGTCCTTGCAATGCAACCTCCCTCATTAATGAGGCAGCAGCTCTTGCATCAGCAAGCTGTCTCTGCAGCCTCAGCCTCTGATGTTGTGGGATTCCCTACACTGCATTGCCATCTCAGTTCTGTGGGGAAGCAGGTCAAAGAGCTGTCACACAAAAGCCATGCAGCTCTTGTCAGTCTCAGTAGGGAGACTGATAGCGATACCTGTGTTGGGAGAGAGTGCTTGTGGAGGCAATGGGGAGAACGGGGCAATCCACCCCAAGCCAGGGAGCAGGCAGTCTAAGCTAGTGACCACTACTGCAGCTCCCATCTTGCCTGTAGTAAGGGTCACCCTGCAAAGTAAAGTGTGTGACTCCCCAAATAGCCAAACAGACTCTGTGGAAGGCATGTATAGGTGGTCTCTTGAGGCCTGCAGCTGGAACATCTGCCTCAGTTCTGGTCTGTGCAGCCACCCAACTGGTTGGCACGTCCCTCACCCATGAGAAGATCTGTTGGCAGGAGGTGTTTCTTTGTCTGAATGAGCACTTGGTAACGTCAACATTTCTCTGGGCTAGTTTAATGTTCTCCTTGCCTATTTGTTTTGTTTTAACATCTCTCCTGAACAGTGCTACTTCTTCCAGGGTGTCTGGATGTTTCACAAAGGGATGTAAATATTACCCCTGCATGGGGAAACAGAGGTACAAAACAAACGGTTGGTTTGAGCACAGGTTTTCCAGCCCCCAACTCTTGCTCCAGCATTACAAGGTCCATGAGGAGCAGGGGATAGGTCTGGCACAGAAACCTGCCTGCCCTCAGGAGGGAGAGCTGGCAATTGCACAGCAGTGTGAAGGATGAGAGGGAGCAACAGTTACCTGGGTCAGGCTACAGAGGTAGGGTTTTGGCTTGTATGCAACATCCTGGGAAATAAGGAGGATTCACACCTTTGCTGGCTGCAGTACCATGCACCCCTCTGTAGTGGTTGAGCAGGGTATTCCCTGTCCACCTGCTCAGACCAGCATGTCCTGGGTGGACTGGGGCTGCTGCCCCACAAATTGATTCCGTCTGCTCTAAGGATGGGTGTTGCTGCTGCAGCCTTCATTACTAATTTTAATTAACACCCTGCCAGCACTTGGCAACCTTCCCACCTGTCCCATGCCTCAGGACTCCTGGCCAAGAGCTGTCTTCCTTCCTTCCCAGGGCATCCATCCCTCACAGTATGCTATGAGGCAGACAGCTCCTCCATGCCACAGTATCAAAGCACACCATGAAACAGTTGCTCCTGCCTGTGCTTGGCTCTGGTGCTAGTCTTGTCTCACCCTGTGTCCCCCCAAGGAGGGGGGCAAGGACCTGGGTACAGCTGGCAAATCCCATTAATGGCAGCAAGCCTTGTGCTGATGCTCTGGCACACAGCAGTGGGGCAGCCTTGCTTTGCTGGTGTGCCTTGTAAAACTGAAGTGAAGGGAGAAGACTTATACCAAGTCCTGACCATGTACCCACAGCTTTTTGCCCTCGTCTCT
Organism: Forpus xanthops; assembly: GCA_032466535.1. Taxonomy (NCBI): domain Eukaryota; kingdom Metazoa; phylum Chordata; class Aves; order Psittaciformes; family Psittacidae; genus Forpus; species Forpus xanthops. Next base: position 49,684 of record JASSUY010034760.1, read on the forward strand.
GAGGACAGATGGAAAGCTGTCTTTCTTCCTCTCTTTCCCTAAAGGCTCAAGCCTCTCTCTTTGACTCACCTAGTCTAGACAGACTTGCTTTTGTAGGATTTTTGAGGTTTTGCCTTAAGCTTTTCAAAACTTGGAGACCTGAGGCATACACTGCTTGTAAGAGTGAAATGCTTTGTGGCTGAAGCCCAAGAGTTTCCTTTTCTTTTCCACAGGGAAACATGTCTGCAAATCACCTCAGAGCAGAAGTTTTGGGTAGCAGATCTTTGGAGGGATGCAGAGAAGAGGAATGTAATTTCTTGCAGCTTTTGCTGGCAAGTTTTTTCAATTCCTTCCAAAGCAATGCTGTGGTGGTTTGGGGGTTGTTCCTTGTTTTGGGGAGCTTTTATTTGAAAATTTGGGTGAAAGAGGGAGATATGTCACACTTCTGCCGGCTAGATTTAGAGAGGGGGAAAAACCATCCGGGCTGGCTCCTCCTATTCTTGCACTTGACCTGGTTGACATCCTGTCTTGGGTGGATGCAGTGTGTGCAGAGACCAGTTACATCACAGCCATGAAGCTGGAAGTTTTGCTTTCGGGGTTAGTAATCCAGCTGGGTTCTGGCCATCCTGGCTTTCCCATCTCTACTGGGTAGAGGAAACGCTCCCCCAAACACAGCAGTGGCTGAGTGAGGCTCTCAGTCTTGACTACGCTCCTCCCAAAGGAGAGGCCAGACATGATCCAGCTACATGGGTATCATTTGAAAAAAGCAGCATCCTGCCCTGGAAACCATGGAAGGGCTCTGCCATTCCTGCCCCAGCAGCTCAGGCTGGCCCAGGCATGCACAAGTTCTGGCTCTCCCCTCCAGCCCCTGTGTTTGCAGGAGGCAGGGAGAAGCAAGGGACAAGCACTGCACCCTGGCCTGCCATAGCTGCACCAGCATCTTCATTCCCAGTGAACTGGGACAACATGCTCTCTTGCACTCCTTTTCGCTGCTGTCTGAATTAAAAAGGTGCTTACTGGCCAGAACAACTCTAAATGCTCTGGAAATTCATATCCTGATACCTGTGTCTGGAGCCCAGAGAGTCCTGATGGGAGGCTTCCCACAGTAGGACAAGTCCATTATGGAGAGCTAGCTCTTGGACAGAGGCTGCTGAAGCAAACTCCTCCAGGAAGCAGCCTTAATCCACTAAGTAGCTCTTACCTTCTGATCAATGCAAGACCTCTGCCTCCTTGCAGCTGTGTTGCTGGAAACGTCATTATTCAGGCAGATGGCAGCGCTGATGCTCTGACAGCTCTGGTCTCTGACAAGGGGCATGAAATGGCAAGTGAGCCTCCAGGCTTGCAGCGGCCACACACCCCCTATGGCTATGAGCTGCTCCTCTGGGATAATGGGTGCCCCTGTTAACACCAGAGACACTCACTGCTGACCAAGGCCTTCCTCTCACCTGCTCATAGTGTTGCCAGACACTGAGTATTCCAACTGAATATTTCCATGCCAAATGTCTGTCCCAGGCTCATCATTTTTTTTTCTCCTTTAAACAAAAGCTTCACCAAAATTGGTTCAGTTATTCCTCAGAGCAAGACCAAGGAAAGATAAGTTCAGAGAAAGTCTTGCTATGCTTGAGAAATGTAAGCCTCTGCAGCCCCAGGAAAGACCTGCAGTCAGCCCTGCACCTACCTCTCACATGGAGTTGTGAAGCGGTGCCAAGCTGGCCACCTCTGCTTTATGTGCTCTGCGCTCCTCATGTTTTGGATGGTGTGAGATGCTGGGGTCTCCTTTGGAGGAATATGGAGCTGTCTGAGCATACTGAGTGTTAGATAACAAAACTCACTACCTGGGCATTTTGTAGTACTAAAACTAGAAAGATATCTTTGTCTTAGTCTCACCCCTCTCTCCTTCTGATCTATTTTAGAGGGCTGCAGTGAAAATCAGCTACTGTATGATGTGAACCCAGGTGCTGTAAACATCTCAAAAGAACAGCCCACAAAGAGATATTGAGCTGATAGGGAGACTACTGGGCAGCATAGAGAAGGGGAAGGATACGGCCTCACTCTCTGAATAGCAAGCTAAAACCAATGTTATACCTGTGACTGTCAGGCAGTCCCATCCAGCCTAGCACTGTCAGGCAGGAAACTACTGTGGGAAAAGGATGATGATGAACCCAAGTTTTTTAATTTCCCCACCTCCATTTTCAGTTGCTATTCTTCTAATGAGTGAGAGGAATTCAAGCTATTTGTTCCTGGCTGCCAGGTCCTAGTTTCTGGGCTGTTGTCTGTCATTTGTTTTCAGTTGCCTGGCTTCTCATAATGATCTATTCCTTCCTTCATATTTTAGTATTCCACCCTGTGGGCAATGATCTCCCCTTTGTCACCAAAATATTGCATTAGCATATCCCTGGGTTTTCTGTGCTAAGGTTGTTTAAAAGCCCAAAACAAGAAAACCAGCAGATGGAAAGGAGTTTCATCCTGTCCTCCTTTCAATGCTGCCTGCTACCAGCTCCGCTCTAGTCATGTTGATGCTCATCTTCCAATGCTCTCACTAACCTTCAGCTTTACTAGCTTAACTGTTTCTTTTCCACTAGCAGACATTTTCTATGAAGTCCAGGTAGATGAGGTCTGCTGCGGTGCCTTTGTCTAGGGAAGTATTTTACCAAGGAGTATCATCTGTACAGACCATGACTTTCCTGTTGTAAACCCCACCTTGTGTCTTTATTTACCTTTGTCTTCGATCTTGGCCTTCCCTTCACATGAGGTATGCAAAACTTTAGAGCTTGTGTGCACATGTCTGTATCCATCCCATGCTGTTCCTCAGACTTTTAGTACCATACTTCTTCCTCCTCTCTTGCTTGCTAGATCCTTTAGAATGAGGCTACCAGCTTCTTGTTTCGTTCTGACAGCTCCCTCTGAATTTTGGTCTGGAGCTTGTCTGGCTGTCCCCTTTGCCTAGCTAAGCACATCAGCCTTTCACTGCAAATGTCCATGACCCAAGTTCTCATCTCAGCCTTTGCACTCTTCCTCTTTTGTTCACCATCCTTCTCCTCACTGAGAACTCATTTTGGTATTCTTTCTTTTAAGGTCAATACTCAATTTTCTTTTTGATAAATGAAACAATTTGACTGCTTTGTGTTTGCTGGAAAGCTTTGGACTTTTCCCACCTGGAGCACTGAGATCCTCTGGCTCCTTTCTATACTCTCCTCTTCCAGCAACATATTCAGAGTGTTTTCCCCACATTGGGATTCATCTTGCTAACATGCATCAAAGGTGTATCTCACTTACTCATTATTCCCAGAACACCACCCTCTTGCCACAGCTCTATGCTGTTAGTTCGTATTCTGTCATGATCTCCAAAACCCTTCACAAGCTTCTGCTTTCCAGACATGGCATCCTAGGAATCTGCCTGGAACTGCTTATTACAGGAACATCTGTTTGCAGTAAACTGGTGGTTGTTTAAGTAGGCTTTGCTCGCTGATATGTAGAGATTGCTTTGCATGGTTGCCCTGTGCTCCTCCTTATTCATTGCTTTGAATCTCTTTGTCATTTATGCGCTATAATAGCACTGAGATTTGCATTTGCTTCCAAGTGATGAAAATGCTGGGAAGTGTCAGGCCTCAAGCAGCTCTGTGAAGAACCCTGCTAGAAACACTCCCATCTGAAGGTGATTCACCACTGATAATTCCTTGTTGAGATGTGTCAGCCAGCTCTTAATCCAGTCAATGTGGGGTTTATTGATATTATATACTGTTGATTTTTTTAATCAGACGGTTGTACAGTTGAATGTCAAATACCTAACAACAGTCCTCCCTAAAACTGACTTAGCATTAGCTGTGGAGTAAGCTGTAGGTGTGACATGTGTCGAGTAAATATGTCATCTCATCAGAGAAGGCCCACAAAACTAGCAGAGCCGGTTGTTAAATATATTCCTCTCATCTGATTTGCCGTTGCTTGAGACGCACCATGAAACTCTGGGTAGCTACATTCCAGTCTCTCTGGGCTTGTTGCTGCCTCAGTGCCTACCCCTCATATCCTTTAGCGCAGAAGGAGCTTTGCTGTCTTCTGAAGTTTTCCCTTCCTGCAGCTTTCCTCCACGCAGCGTTAGTGTGTAGCCATCTTCAGTCAGGAAGTGTACCTGATACTCAAACCTGTGCAGTTTCCAGGGAAAAGCAGATGTGTGGCATACAGTCCTCAATATCCTCTCTCTCCAAAGCCAGTTTAACGTGCAATTGTTTATCTAATGCCCCTGCTCCTTCTGGGGTGTGCAAGGTGAAAACCTGGACTCTGGGGAAGCAGAGAGGACGCTGAAGAGCACTCAGCTCTACAGGAGATGTTCATTTATCCCTGGAATAAACCTCAGACTGATGCGTACAACCAAACATTTCCCCTCTGAAAAGTCCAGTGATGCCATGTGCACAAGAGGTAAATTCTCCCTGTCAGAATTTGTTTCTCTGCTTCCAGACACCTCAGCAACTAGCAAAACCTCATCCTTCCTCTTTGCTCACTTCCAGGCTGCTTAAAGCAAAGGTGAGTTCCGACTACCCTCCTCCAGTTTTGGATTCAGTCCCGCAAGGTTTTTCCCCACTGGATGGTGTAGTTGCTCCCTAATAAAGGGACTGCCCAAACCTTGCTCAGGGAAGGCTGTAGCAAAGGAGAAGGTTGGGCATGTGTGCTTCTAACCCCGGTAGCAATAAGATGCAGGTCACTTGCTCTCTCATCTTGTGGCCCTTTGGTAAGGGTATTTTGTCCTGCAGCTGCGGCCCTCAGAGAGGTTTTGGTGTGCTCTGGATATCCAGCACCTCTAAAAATCCTGACCATGTGTTTCAGAGCATCAGGTACACTAGTGTGATGCTCTAGTAACATGCTGTTTAGCAACAGCCCAAAGGGACCTCCTCCAGGCTTCAAGTGCTGGGCATAACACTCATCTTCTCTGGTGGTCCTTTTCACTATACCTTTGTGCATATAAAAGCCAGGACCTCCAGCTCCTCTTAGCTGAAATCACTGTGTAAGAGGATGTATTTTAATAATTACAAAGTGTTTTCTTCATTCACTGTCATCCTTGCTTAGGACAGTTCTGTGTGTGGCAATAAATGAAGCCCTTTACCTATTTCTCCCAATTGGTCAAGGGCTTGAAGAGTAAAATAAGCAGTATTCAGAACAAAGCAAAACTCTGACAGCATTAGGTTTTGTTACAAATTATTTGCCCATAGTTTGTTTTAAGGTCTTGTTATGCCATGAAGGCCTATGTTTCTGCTGCACCGTTTCCAGTGTGATGGTTCCTCTGTGGAAGGAAAATAGCTGGACACTTCAAGATACTGGAGACTGTTTAGAGACTTACATGGCCAGTCTGCCTTCCTCCAGAAGTGCTGAGCATGTACAATTCCCACCAACTCCTTTGCAGGCAAGCTGTGTTTTTGACGCATTAGATCCATAGTTTGAGGGATTTTTATCACTTCGAGTGACATCTGGAAAATGGCAGATTAAAATACAGTTCAATCTTAACCCCTCCCAGATTAGCATTTTAACCAAGTTCCCACTGTGCTGGATGGACTGCATCATAACGCCTTTCTTTATAAGAAACTATTGTTTGAGTGCGACTCTGATGCAAGAGCAGATCAATCTGCCTCTTTTGATTGTGGTTTCTCTGAAGTTTTAGACTTGTCCTGAATACAGAATTCAAAACAAAGCCTAAGAGCCTGCAGACCTGCTCAGACTGAGAATAAGTTTTGTGCAAACCCCTGCCAAGCAATAAGGCAGCTCCCCCTGGCTCTGAGAACTGAACTTTTCCCTATAGCAATGCTCAGGTGTGAGAGGAAGATAGTGCTTCTTTGGAAACACTCAGTCGTGCAACTTCGGGTTAAGTGGAGGCTTTCAGGTTGCTGTGCTGAGTGTCTTTCAACCATGGTTTACCAGTGGGAGGGGAGGCAAATCAACGATTTGCTCAAGGAAATATCTTTACCATTCAGCATATTGATTATCAAATGTGTAACTAAAAGATGCTGGGTCAACTTCTTGACAGATATCTGGGTTTTGCATATCTCAGTTTGGATTCTGGCTCCACAGACACAATCTGGTTTTCCCAAAGCTTCTTCCTGGTGTGTTGTTTGCCTCAGGCTTAGATGGGTCACTAGGGCTCTGAGTTGCAAAAATCAGATCGGATGCTCCTATCTTTGTTTTCAACAGCAGGGACAAACTTTGCCCTTCGTAGTGCCTGCAGGACAGCAAGTAGTGAATGTTTATGTGAATAGTGGCTAGCTCTGATAATAACCTGGCTGACCTTGCTGGGGAGAATCCCTTATGTCCTTGCAAGACAGGAGTCTCCGTCTCTGGGCTGTGTCATTTGCCTTCAAGGCCTTTCACAGCAAGGGGGCATGGTACAGGCAGAGGAGGCTCAGAGGGTACAGATATACAAGCTCTGGTAGGCTTGCTTGCTTCTCACATACCTCTCCGAATGTAGAGAGTCATTACATGACATGACAGTCCACAGCCTATTAGCTATACAATCATTTACCTTAAACAAGGAAAACTGCTGTACAGCTGTATAGTGCTGCTACCCAAGCTATCTGCTTTTAAACATGTTGCAAGCTGGTGCCTACCTTGTTGCTCCTTCTGCTGCTGTCCCTCTTCTGGCTTTTGTGATGCTGTCCCTTCTGCAGCAAATAGCCTCTTGTCATCCCTGCAAACAGGGAACTCATGGCCATCAGCTTCTTGGCACAGGTTCTCCATCATGGGTCTGAGGGACTGGGGCAGCCCAACTCCTGCCTCTGTATTCACAGAGCATGTTGAGGGCTTTTCCTCAGGAGTGGAGAAAGCCATAGACGACTGACAAGGGTGCTGAGGCCACACCAGCATTGGAAGGAATGTAATACCTACTGGGAGAAGAAGAGAAATACAGTGTGTGTTACTATTTGCCTGTGGCAGGGCTGCTGTTCCATCACTTCTGCTACCTCTCTGCCTCTTCCATCTTCTGCATTGAGCAGTGCCTTTATGTTCACAGGATGAGTAATTCAGCGTATCTGCACATCTTCAGAGGCTCTTGGGAGGGTCCTGTGGAAGGAGAGGGGATTTTACCTGGAGCTGGGTTGCTCATTCTGAGCTCATTCTGCTCCCATCTGGCAGAGAAGGTAGGAACCAGTTTAACAGACTGCATGTACTCACTTTGTACTAGATCCTGAGATCTAATTTTAGGACTCTCTCCAGCTGCCTTGCTTTCCCTGCTCGTCCCCACAGGAAAATGTCACACAGCACCAGTAGATAAGGGAAGATTTGTGACAAGAGGCAACAGAGCTGGTGACCTCTCTCATGGTGTCCCAGCCACAAAGATGTTAATCAGATAATCAGAGCTGACACATGAACAAAATATTACCCTCTAAAACCCCTCCTCTTGTCATTTTCCTTCATGTCCTGGTGTTCTTTGTGATTTTCTGCTACCACACACTGCTTGTGCACAGCAGCCTGTATAGCTGAGTACACTTCTTCTGATGTGGTTTGTCCTCTATTTTTCTTGCTAAGCCCTCTTTATTGAATCTGATTGACTGAGGCCATTGATTTTTAAATAAGGTCTTGAGGGAAGGTCTGACAGGTTTTGCTTTGGTTTTACACAAGCATGCTTTGACTTCTGGTTGAGAGCCATTGAGCTCAGCTGCTATATTAAATGATGGTCAGTGATAGGAATGTAGTCACTGCTTAATACCCCCAGAATTGCTGCTTTCAAGTGGGAAGGGTTTGGCTTTTGGCCAGATCTCCGTGCTCCTGGCAGAATGATTCATTACCTTGTTCTGGCAAATGTATTTTCATCTGCTAGTCTGAATCTGATTTCTAGTAGCCTGTGTGGTTCTCACAGCTGAGGAATTTCCTACCTGTTTTCTTCCAATCTAGGCTAAAATCAATACACTTAAATAAATAAAGCCTTTGGGCTTGTGAGTACCTCCTGCTGTGTCAGCAGAAGAAGTAGAGCTGAGTGGCCATAGATTAGTTAAGCCATTTTTTAATTCTTTAAGTAAATTTGCTGTTGTTGGGCCATGCTAAGACCACGGCAGGGAGCGTTTATCAGCTAACAAGTTCAAGAGCATGCTTCCTCTTTCCATCAGTGGCAGCTGACTCCATGGGAAAGTGTCCCTGTTTTGGTTGGTCACCAGCTCAGCCTCCTAGGGTTTGGTTATGATTCTGTGGCATGGACGCTTTGCAATGGGAGTGCTCTGCCACTAAGTTAAAGAGGGTGGATGACACAGGGTGTAGCCCTGTCCTTAAAGCATTCCCAAGTGTTGCTTTCACTTCTGCTCTTCTCCACCATCATGCTTTTCAGGTCTGGTTCAGGTCTGGTTCTTCTGAAAGGGTTATATAGTGCATGACAGTGACTCCTTCCCACAGCCCCTGTCTGTCCTACAACAGGGGATTCTGGCAGGAGTCCACCAGGATTCATGCATCCCTTTCATCTAGGGCTTGGCGAAAAGGTGAGGGTGGTATAAGAGGTCTTCTCTTCGTCTCTAATGCAAAGAGTTACTCCTCAAGCACTTATTTCAAGAAGGAAGAAAGAGATCTCGTATTTCTTGACCAAGCCTTAGGGTTTCTGCAGTCCTGCTTTTGTGCGTGGGGTATTGGAAAAAAGGGGTCTCATTGATGAGCAGTGGGGTATATATGCACTGTCCTGGATTTACTGTACTGCCACGTCCCAGGCACGGAAAACCTTGGTGCAGAGGAAGGCAGATTCCCCTCCTGCTTTCCTGAGCAGAGCCCCCAGTTCTCCACAGAAGTTAGTAAGTCAGCTTTGCACTCTTATGAAGAAGAGCAGTCATGCTTTTGGGCCTGTCTGGCACCAGCTTCCAAATCACAGTGCAAGCCCTGCTTCAAAGGTCCCCCCTTGACTTGGGGCAATCATTCAGAGATTTCTATGGACAGCAGCTGCGATAACACATTTGCGGATGGAAGGAAACTTCCATTCTACCAATTTTTGTTCATGCTGGGTTTTGGGGTTTGTTTTTTTGAAAGGAAAATTATGTTGGACTAAATTGAAAATGTTAGTGACAAGCATCAAAGTTTTATTTCTCCCCCCACCATTTGCTGCTTTGTTTTGTGAGGAAAAACTGTTTCATAAAAACACATCCCACTTTCTCTTCCTTTATCATCTACCCAGCTCTGGCTGCGACTCACTCTGTGGGAGCAAGTAGGATGTGTTACGACCCAGTGGTTCAGCACTGGCAGGGGAATGAAAGTGCAATACTTTCCCTCCCTCTTTGCCAATAATTGCAGTGCCTGGAGATGAAAGCGATGAGGCATGCAGCATTGGGCTTTTGGCACAGAAGCAAGCAGGATGCCACATTGCTGCTGTGATCTTGCAATTCCCTTCTATGATGGTGGGTGAGGCACTGGAACAGGCTGCCCAAGGAAGCTGTGGCTGCCCCATCCCTGGTAGTGTTCAAGGCAGGTTGGACGGGGCTTGGAGCAACCTACTCTAGTGGAAGGTGTCCCGGCCCATGGCAGGGGGTTGGAACTATATGATCTTAAGGTCCTTTCCAACCCAAACCATTCTATGTTTTCCAAAGCCTGCCATCCCTCAATCTCACTGGGCTGAATTGGGATGCCTTCAGATGCCCAAAGTGGTGAGGGCATTGTGGAGGGACTCATGCTTTCTTTGGTAGGGCTGCCCCAGCAGTTCCTCTGAAGGACAGCATGGGTATTGCATGCTGTGCCTTGAGCTGGAGAGGTGTAACTGAGTGGAAAGGATACAGGCTTTGTTTATACACAGATACCTCTGCAGCCAGCAGCATTAGTGAGAGAAAACAGAAAAGGACATGACAGTTACACTGGGTTTTGATTAAATATTAAATGGAGTGAAGTTTTCCAGAGCATGCCTGTACTGTTTTCAATTGTCTGTCTGATGGCAAGAGAGAGAAGCCAAGTGAGTGAACCCTGGGTCTGGAGGTGCAGGGTTTCCTCCTCAGGAGCAGTGGGGACAGACACTGTCATGCTCTGGGCTGCCTACAATGCTCCTCTTGTTTCAATCAGAGCAGCAAACATCTCCTCCAGCTGTCCTACCACTGATACAGCCCAAAGTGAAGAGCTAACTCTCACAGGTATCTCCACCAAGAGACCACGGGAAGAAGACATCTGAGATCCTAGGCCCAGAGCATCACTGGCCCAGGCTGGAGCAACAGTTGCAAGCAGCAGACATCTCCCTGGCTTCTAGTTGGGAAATTAATTGCTCATGTGCCCCTTTCAGCCAGGTTTAACGCAAAGGAAATTTCCTGTGCTTAGGGAATTCTAAACAACTGCTGCATTCCCTTTTGTGTGCTTCCTTTCCCCTGCTTTCTCCTGTCACAGGAGTTGTGCAGTCATGACCCAGCCTGTGCGCAGCCCTCCCATCCCTCTCCATTCCCGCTGCTCCCCTATGTAGCCTTGCCTTTCCTTGTGCAGGAGCTTAGCAAGGCCACAAGAGGAATTCTCCTAACTTAGTTTGAGTTAATAAGTTAAAATGCAGAGCCTTAATCCCTGCTGCTAAATCAGAACGTAATTCATCTTATAACCACAGCCCAATCCATGTGAATTACAACCACTTTAAATACAGCCAGGGCTAGATGGGATTTAACATCCTCCCAAGAGATCCTGAGTATAGAAACTGGGACACAGCAGTGCTCCCACTGAGCCTGTCATCAGAGGGAGCTGAGGAAGAGGGGCAGATGGATTTTATTACCTCTCAGGCTTCCTAGAGAGGAGGACCCTTGGGTGCAATCCTTGATCAGGGCTCGTGGCCAGAAGACGTGTGTGAGACTTGGGCAAGAGCTTACCCCCAAGGAGAGGTGCAGAGTCTGCCGGCAACCCAAAGCACTTTTATCTTTAATTTTGGTTGTATATCTCAAGAGATTCTCCAAGCTCTAAAACAAGTGTAAGTAGATCTTTACTTGCCTGGCAGCATCTGGCCTCTAAAAGCAGGCACAAACAGTCCTGGCACCAGGGTTGGTAGCGAGTGTTTGTGCTCTGCCTCTTTCCTCCCAGCTTTAGTCACTGACAGATGAACCTTGCTGTCCCTCTGCCTGCTCCAAGAGACCACTAGAGAAAATGGGTCTTCCCACAGCTGGAATCAACAATGGGCACTTGGCAAATTGTCACATAAGTGCCTAGGATGATGCTTTCACTTTTAGCACTATTTGGTTCTAGCTTTCACAGCTTCGATATTCAGTCCTGATGGGGAAAGAACAGCTGTTCATTGTCTCCTTGCACTGGCCTGGCTGGAAAACCAGAGATTTAGGAGCCTGCACGTGAGAAGATGAGTCCTGCTGCTGCCATGGACCCAAAGCCTTCCCAGGGAGCTACAAACAGTGTCTTGAGCATGCAAAGTCAAAGGCTCCACAGAAATTTAAAGTCTTGATGGATGCTTTTCCAAGCATTGAACTGGAAAGTCCCCGTGGGAGAAAGGCTTACTCTTGTAGGCTGCCAGGCAGAGATGCAGAGTTCAAGGAGTCCAAGGTTACTACACTGGTGAGAAGAGATTAGAAAATAAACTCTTCTTCCCAGACTGGCACTTATGTTTGAACCTTTTTAGGAAGATTCTGATGTTTCTTTCCATCTCACTCTTTTTTGTGGATCTTTTATATTTCCACTCTTTCTGTAGTGAAAGGCTAGTGCTGTTGTGCTACTACCTAGCCAAAGTGAGAAGTCACAGTAATTTCTCACAGCCTGTCATGTAAAGTGTCTGGTGTACTGGACTGGAGAGCTCATGAGTTTTCTGTGGGTGTGAGGGAATGGAAATTATGTGAGTTCTTGGGTGCTTTCCCAAACCCCAGCTAGCCAGTTTTCTATGTTTAGAAATGGTTTATTTAGCAGTGCTGGTAGAACACAGAGAAGAGCAGAAGATTTTCAGGCACTGGCAGCACATAACCAGAGTACTGCCGGCTGGGACAGATCAGCAGTGGTATAACAGGGAGGTTCATCTGGGTGTTCCCCAGGCCTATCGTTAAAAGCTCTTGAACCTTTTCTTCCATGCCATAAAGGAGGATCACCTATCAGAGGTGACATAGGCAAAGCAGAAGAAGCCACAGGAGCGCCGAGACAGCAGGATGGACACCTGAGAGAGGAGTCAAGGAGATCTGGATGATGGAGCAGAGATGCACCCTCATTCACCTGACCTGCCCAAACAAGCGGTTGTGGGAGAGGGGCTGTAGCATTGGGGTGGCTGGAGCAGAGTGCAGACCAAGGCAGATGTGAAGGGCTACAGCATGAACTCTCTGGAAGGCATTGTCTCCCAGCATGGGTTGCCTACAGCCACACACCTGAGTATGCTTTAGCATACACCCATCCCATATAGAGAAATGTGGATTTAGGGTCAGCTTCCTCCAAGACATTGAGATTTTTGGGGTCTTAAGCTAGCAATGTTTGCTAGTGCTGCCCAGTACTGCTCCTGCCTCACCAGTGCTGGGACCATGGGCTAGGAGAGGGTGAACTTCCCAGATAAACTGTGTTTATGGCTCCCACCTACACTGCCCTTGGCTCGTGACAGAAATACATGATCAGCTGATGAATCTCCTGCCAGGCAGCTGGGCTGGCTTTGCCCCACAACTGTTGTGATATCCTCCCTGCATCCACTGAGATGTCCATGCGCACCATGGCTGCTGCCCCTCTCAGTCACAGGCTGGGCATTAACCAGATTCAGAGGTAAGGACTTGTTTTGTTATTATTTCACTAAAGTCATCACAACAGTTTGAATTTTTGCAGAGCTTTACAATCACATTGTTAGTTTCCCCAGAGCTTTCAGAGAGTGTTGTGAGCAATGCTTCTCCCTTCCTTAGCTGGCCTACTGCAACGGGGAGAGAGATACTCATCTGAGCAAGGCCAGGATGGTGCTGCCTTCATTCCCAAGGCAGGGTATCACTTGCTGCTGGGGCTGCCCAACCATGCACACTTAATGTCTGAAAAGTTCTCACCTCTCTATGCATGAAGCACCAAAATGTGCTTTGAAATGAGGGTGGTCTCAACACCTTGTGCTGCATGGAGAGGACAGGCAAACCCTGAAACTGGGTATGTTTCTTGGCTTTGGCCCATGATGTTCCCTTTTACACACTAGTCCCATCAGCAGCGATGTGTCTGCGGCAGGGCAGGAGGTGTGACAAAGTGCCAGATGGCAGGCTCATACATGCAGCCATCTACCATCATTGCTCTGTGTGATGGCTCAGGGCAGAGGGATGTAATCCTTGCGCTGGTACCAGCAAAGGCACTGGGTACCAGTACCTGGACCCACTCCAGCCTGTGATGCCCCTGCAGCTGTGCCAGGAAGCGTTAGCTGTTTCCACCTTCCAGGTCAGGATGAGAACAAGTACTTACTCCTCTCAGGGGATGTTGGTATCTTACCTCGGTCAAAACACTTGCTTTTAATAGGCATGCTGCCCTGGCTGGAGGTTCACACTTCCTAGGGAATTCCATTCTGCAGGCACTGGCAATCGTTCCTTTATAAGACTGCTGCTTCTATGCATGGCCAAAGATGCTGGAGAGCAGCCTACAGTGGCCAAAGGACAGGTTTGGAGTTGGCCTGGGCTTTTTATAGGCTGTTTTGCTAGGTTACTCACTTTAAAGTCTCTTCTTATTAGGCTTCCTCTCTGGATGAATGTTTTTCCATAACAAAGCTGCCCAGCCCCACCAGCAGCAGAAGTTACAGGCTGGCATTTTTCAAGCCAGTCTTAGAAAGGGTATGGTACAGCATCCCTATCATACAGTGTGAAATTATCCTTTATCCCACATGCTGCCATACACAAGTGGGTAACAACAAAATAAGGCTTCCAAGTGATTCTAACAGGGAACTACAACATCTGCTCCGTCCTTTGTGCAGGCTGCAGTACTGGAAGGGCTAAGCAATTTTATGTGAGAGTCTGGCCCCAGATGCAGAGACCACAACAAAGGCTCCAGGGAGGTCCTCCTAAAAGAGGAGGAAGTTGGAGATAGCAGGACCACTGTGTGTTCATCCCCTCTCCCTACAGTGGAGTGGCTGGAGCAGAGGGTAATGCCAGTGCAGCCTGAACTCCTGTTCTTGCCTTTCCCAAATATGACTTCAGGAGCAGAGCTCTCTTAGCAGCAATCATCCTGGTCCCTGCTGATGCTGAGATATGGGTAGGTTCAAGACGGGCCAGGTTCTCCTCTATTCTGGATGCACCACTCAGCTCAGTTGCAGCTGCTGTTTGAGAATAACAAATAACTGAAATGCTTTGTCAGCGTGGAAGCCTATTGTGCCAGCAGAGGCTGTTTGAAATAAAGAAGCAGTGCAGTTTTTGCTGAGGAACTCCCTCAGAGACAGGCAGCTCCTGCATTATTAACAATGGTGTTGATGAATCCCTGTTAATGAGACGCAACGCACTCGCTCAGCCAGCCAGCAGAGTGGCTGTGACCATGTTTCTCAGCCTCGCCCTGCAGCATGTGCCTTTGACAGCAAGAGATGACTGCTCTGGGGAGCATTTGGCAATGCTGTGCTGTAAGATTTGGCTACTTTCCCTAAGATTTGTTCATGTCCTGCCAGACTTGAGCTAGGTAGATATGGAAATCCAGCACTACCTCTCTGGTGGCTGTAAAAAGTGAAATAAAAGGCTGCTTTCCCAGTCACGGGCTTGTGACTAAGGAATAAGATCTGTTTCTTGGCATATAATCTCTGCTCTGCTCCAGAGAGCAATGTGGGCCATGTCCTCTATTCTAACTCTTAAATGGCTTAACCAGGGGAGCTCTGTCTTCCACACTCAACAGATTCTGCTGTTAGGAAAATCTTTATCTTTTTCCTTAACTCAGCTTCATCTTGCTTCATTTATCAATTCTCCCTTTGGTTTCTGGATGCAATTACTTCCCCACTGTGGTCATTATACCTCCTAGGATACTTGTAGAATAGGATCTTATATACCCATAGCAGACATTTGGCCAAGAAAGACATCTTAAACCCTTTCAGGTCTTTTTGTAAGTCAAAGCGCTGAGCTTTCCTAGCAGTATAATACTTTTCCGACAGTATAGCACCTCTTGGATGGTATCTAGCAGCCTATGTGGATACAGAAAAAACAATCATCCTCCAGTGCATTGTATAATGCCTCCATAGTCTGGCGCATTATCGCCCATTGTGCAAACGGATTGCAAGCATATTATTCACCCATTAGTGCTGCAAAGCTATACAGACACTGATGCTTTCCAGACGTCACAGATGATGTCAAACTGATGACATAGCAGAATGAATTTGATAATCTAAGGTGTTGTGCTGCACCTTTCTGCCTGTTGATGGGTTTCTCTAACGTGAACAATGTCGACCTGCAGTATTTATCTGTGCAAACGGAGAGCAAAGCAAGCACTGCAGGTGCTAAGAGGGCTGGTGAAGATTGTATAGGAGTAATTGCATAGCTTTTTTCTTTTTTACCTTTTTCTTTTAAATCAGAACTTCATGAAAATCTTGTGAGCAGTCCGTGGAGTTAAGGGCAATGTGGAACCTCTTGGAGCTGCGGCAATGAAATGAGAGGGCAGCGTCGGGAGGACACCAAAGCTCTGGGCAAGGATCTTGGTCCCCCAGAATGATTCTTAAAGTGAAAAGATTGAAGGTACCTCTCTTATGCTTTCAGTTTTTAGGGACGTGACAAGAAGGGATGATAAGGTAGCCTTTAGGTCCTGAGTTTGGTAGCAGAGTTTTGCAAATGTTCCTCTGAGCTTACAAAAAAAGACTAAGAAACCCTGAGAAGACACTTAGAAATGCCTGCAGTGCTCGGGTTCTACCCCAGAGGTGCTTAGGACTGAAAGAGTGAAAGGTGAGAGAATTTGGTATCAAGGAAGATACAGCTGAACCTTCGGAAAGGATAGGTCAAGAAGAGGTACACTTAACAGGCTCTCTGCTACCTTAGAAGCAAACTCGTATCTACATGTGAAGTGGTACAGCCTCAGGTAAAACATTTCTAGTGTAGGAGTTGTATAGATCACAAGTGTAGAAACTTATTGCAGAAACAGCATTGCTAATGCTCAGACTGTAAGAACAGCGCTGCACTGTCCCTCCTGTGCTTGTACCCACCGCACCAAGTGTCTGCCAGGCAGTGATGAGGGATCCCCACAGGAAAGCTCTGCCAAGCAGGCACAATCTCCTTACAGCACAGAGAGTAGGATGGGGAGATGCGATGAAGCATTCTTCCCTGAGCAGGAGCCCAGCTTTCCTCCTAGCTTGCAGACATTGCACCTGTAATGATACTTCATGCTACAGATTGAGAGTCCTCTGTAGAACGGAAATATCTCTAATTGACAGCAGCAGGTTATGCTATCTAAATGTTGCAAGCCTACTGATTGCGCATTGATTATCCTTAAAAAGGAATAGGTTCAAGTAAGATGAAACTCACCACTCATTCCTGTAGAGGCCCACCAGTATCCTGGCTCTCTAATATCCATCCCCCTTATGCTCTGATCATCCTGCTAGGTTTTTGCCAAGGTGGCAAAGCTTCTGAAAAAGCCCTGCTAAATTCCCCTTTAAAGCACTGTTTTATTAGAGGGAGTGTGAGCACAAGGCTATGGTCAGAACTGGGATCTACTCCCAGCTCAGCTGCTGGCCACCTGGATAACTCAGCATATGGCCTTCACCTCTGTAATTTCAATATTGCCTTATGCATCTTACGTGGTGGGGCTGCTGCCTGCCAAGGGTCACTGTCCCTCTATCATCTTCCCCTTCTTTTGGCCCTATTTCCCAGGCTTTGCTCCATGATGGTCCTCTCCATTGGGCCAGGTCATGTTGTGGGCAAACAACCCTGGTCCCCAGCACATCGTCTGCAGGGGATGCTGTGAGGAGGTTTTGGTGCCAGAGCTGTCGAGCAAGCTTCAGTTTTGCCTAGCTGGCAGGGACCACAAGCCAGCCAAAGCAAACCTTGAAGTGCCAGTGCAGAGCCCCTGTTTGCAATTACCGTTGCTGTTTCGGAAAGGAGTATCTGTGGTGCAGGGGTAACCCATGGCAACCATCTGCTTAACTGCGGTTCCGCTGCGGGGGCTGGTTGCCCGGAGGGAGTGCGGTTGAGGTGTGGGCAATGCAAGGGGAACCTCCTAAGTGTTGGGAAGGCAACACCTCCTCCACCCGATCCCCCTTCTGACCCCATCAGCAGACAATGTCCGTGGGCCCCCTGCGTCCCACGCAGCTGGTTAATTTATAGGCAGCAGCAGCTCACCGTTGCTTTGTTTGCAATTTGCCTCTAAATATAGCTGTGTTTTAAAGGAGGGAGGTGAGCTCCTGCCCACACATTTGCCTGTGGCTCTACACGCTAATAGGAGTCTCTCCTTGCTGAGAACAGACTGTATCAGTGTGGTGGTGCCCACACGACACCTCCTTCATCCTGTGTCCCCCATGTGCCTTGCGTAGCAATGAGACCCAAGCCTCTTTGGATGGTGGTTAAACACCAGCCCAGCCTGGTGACAGTGTCTTGCCCAGCAGAGGTTGGCAGTGTGCCGAGCCCAATGCTTTCCCCAGGGAATCGGCTTCCCTGGGAGGATCTCCCTCTTTTATTTTTCTTTTTAGCAAAAAAGCACTAATTGCCTTAGTCCTCACAGGGGTATAGCACTGAGACTGGTGTAGAAGGTTGCCTGCGGACACCACTTCAGCTAGGCAACATGCTAAAAACCCAAGTGTTCTCACTTAACTCCCTGTGCAAATGCCTTGGGACAGGGCACCCTGCAGCAGCCATGAGGCCAGGTAAGAAAGCCCAGCCTGGCACTCCTCATCTGTACTCGTGCAGGTGAATGAAGGGCTCACCTTCACGGATTACAAGTTACCCTAACCCTTGTGTTAGAGTCGTTGGTGTTGCAAGCTGCAATTCGGACCAGGACCAACACATCAAAGGTTGAACTCAACTCTGAGGCTGATGGGAAAGGAAAGGTACTGAAGTGCTGACAGAGCATTATAAAAAGTAGTGAGCAGAAATAAGAACCTACTTATGTTTTAAACATAACATTAATTAATAAAGAAAAGGGTACTCTGTAGATACTAAAAGCCCTCAGATACTGAGAAGGAAAAAAAAAATCTTTCTCTCATAATTTTGAAACTGCTAGAACATGGTCACCTAGACCTGGAAAACAGCAGCTGCATGTCACATCAGCAGAGAAGACCCCTCCTGCGGTGTCACACAGACCAACCCTGCCCCACAGAACACAAGCTTTCAGAAAACAATGTGAGGATAAAAGGAAAAGGTAATTTTTCAGACCGCATCACTCCATCACATCAACATTAATTCATATTGGTCCATTACTTTGGACGTAACTGAATGCAGTGGGAAATTACTCCAGCCCAATGTGGCAGTACACGTCAGCAAACCTTATAGTTTATTGAGCAAGTGTTAGCCCAGAGTAGATCAGAACAAGTGCCAAAATGTTAATGGCCTCAGGAATTATGATATTAGGGGAGAATTGTTGTGGCAGGATAGGTAACTTGGTGCCTAGGGCCCCATGCTACTACCTCCATGCCTGTCAGAAGAAATAATGGCCAAATTGATTTCTGAACCTCATGGCCCATTGGACTAATAATATATGGGGACCAGCATGTCCAGCACATACAGTACCTTCAACTCCCCCAGCCTGGAGCATACCTTACAGTTGTTTTTTATGAGCAAGTTATTCTCAGCATCAGGAGGTGTGCTCCTGCCTCTTCTGCTACATGCTGAGGGAAATTCCTTTCTCGAGGTGTAGCAATAAATGTTATCAGGTCCCAACCCTTAAGGGAAGATGTAAAAATTGTGCCCCAGCTCTTGGGAATGCCACAGTTAGTTCTTGCTGGGAAAGACTTGGAAAACATTTTACTCTTCCTGAATAAAAGATCTGCTGTATAGAGAGACCACATTTTATTACCAGACAGTTAATTGCAAGGTTAGTTTACCAAAATAAAAGTTAAATATCTGATTACTATCTCTGGAAACAAAGTTAGGGAGAGGGAAACCAGCAGAAGGCTCCACCAACCTCTGCCTGCGACCTTAACTCCATCTTGCCTGCCAGATCCAAGTTTCTTTCATTCACTGCCCAAACTGAGCATTTATTCCAGCAACCCTCCTCCCCCTGGCAGAGGGAAGGTTCAAGAAGTCACCCCTCCTTTCCTTACAGTCCATTATTTATGTTTCTATATTTTCAGGAGAGTCATAGAGTGAAAATAGAGTGCTGACGGGTGTCCTGGAGACTTTACAGGGACTCATCACGTTTCAGAGCAGGTTTCTGGAATCCCCTTATTTTATGCTAATTTAGGATCTCTTTTTATGGTGTGCATTGCTACAGCCATCCGGCATTTGTGAGACTGCTAATGGAGTACTTGCAAGCTTATTTGAAAAGAGCTCTGCTGAGAAAAGGGTCTCTGCACTCTTGATTCTTCAGCTTCTGCTTCCATCTCTTCCCAAAGTCACTCAGTAGAATGGTACTCATAAACTTCCATTGCACCTTTCTCCCAGTTACTCAGTATATGAGTTCTATACGCATCCTACAGCAGTTTCTCTTTTGGATCCTCTGCTCCTCAGCAGAATGACTTGCAACACGCTCTCTTAAGTGATTTCATAATAACCTGCAAAAAAATCCCCTCCCTTTTTCCTGACTCCAACCAACTCTCCCCCATAATAAATGTACTATTTCATGCACCCACAGCCTGACTTACCCTATGGCACTCCCACATATTAATGATGACTCTCACTGGTTCAGCCCATGGCATAGAACCATCTTCCCCTGTCGTCAGGTTTCTTACGGAACAGAAGTTTCCCTCACATTGCATTGATGGGCCAGCTGTCAGCATCAGCCTGGAGTGAGCTTTGAACTGACAGTTCCCTTCTGTGCCTGTCTCTCTTTCATGAAAGCCCTCTCTAGTGTCATCTCACTCTTCCCTCTCCCCTCAGGTCCTATCTTTCTCCCAGCCTTTTCAGTAGTCCCAGCCATGCCCCAAATCCTCTTTCATAGAGCATTCCAGCTTTCAGCTTATGAAACTGTTGTACCCTTCTTCATGCCCTCCCATCCTCCAGGCAGGAATGCAGCCCCTTTCTACAGCACATATTACAAACACCACTGCCTGCACCACAGCTCACATGCGCACCACGCTGCATCCATTGCAGATACAAAGGTGGCTCTTAGCAAGGTGCAATGCCACAAGGATGCCAAATAGTGCCATGTGTAATGTTCACTTTCAATGGGAGATCATTATCTCTTGGTCCAGAGGATGGAGAAAATGTTGGCAAAACAATGTTGGACCTTTCACCAACCTGTGCATTTGGGAAATTCCTCCCTGACTCCCCCAAGTAGCAGGGACACAGTGTGCATATGCTACCCAGGAGGGTATCTCTCTGCTTTAACAACTTTCCACTTGAAATACACCAAGATCAGACACAGCTGTGCACTAGAAGAAGAAATGCAGAGGATGGTAGCAGCATACACATAGCCTTACAATAATCCCAGATAACAAATAGGCAGGTGTGCTCTGTGATGTTTCTAAGTGCTGCTTCTGCTGTTTGCAGAACTGGAGATGACACCAAGGGGTGTAATTGAAAGAGACATTTCTGCTTGGTGTGCCAGGCCTTGTTGAGTTATTCCAGGGAAGCTAGGGAGAGGGAATAAGGCCAGAAGATATCAAATGTAACCATATTTTTTCCATATATGAGTATAATTTTTCATGTTAGTTGAGTGACCTCTTGAAAGCACAGGGCCTGATGAATTTTGGTGCAACTCTGTGTCAACAGCTAAACTAAAGCTCTTCCAGCTGTGTTTCATTACCCCCCATATTAGCAGCAAAGGATGTCCTTCCCCTCATCCCCATTTTGGTTTTCCCTCTGGGTAAGCAGGGGAATTGCCCTTTCACCCTGTTTTAATTACAGGAGCTGCATGACTCTTCCTGGAGAAACTGTCAGAGACCTTACAATGGGAACATCATCAGGCCAGCAGGCTCACTGAAAATATGTAAGTATGTTACATGGGGGCAGGGGGGACCATTAAACACAGCAGGATCCAGTTAACAGAGCACCTGTTAGAGGCACAGACAGCGGTAAGAGGATGAATCAGGCAGACAGAGCAATCACTGTGTGGCTTTACTCCTAAAAAACCCTGGTGAAGCTCAAAGAGATGCATGGAAAACGGGGCAGTGAGGGAGGCTAAGAGAGAAGGAGCAGAGGGTGTTTTGATACTGAGGCTACTGCTGCTAATGACTGCTTACCAAAGGAATAAATCAGAGGTCAAACATGCTCCTGTAGTCATTGCTCTGGGCTGGCTGGCTGGAGGGCTCACACAGCTGATCTCTATTCAGCTGCTGCTGGAAAGCCTGTGCTCTGATTGCCCCTGACCACATTGCTTCTGTGTGCAGAGGGATGCTGTGCCCAGCGGCCTCCCACAGCCCCCAGAATGCTGGAGTCGAGGAACTCTGCCTGCATGTCTTGCTTCTGCAGATACAGGGTAACAGTGGGTACTGGGCCACAGGACCAGCCATCATCCTTCTTTCCTCTCCTGACTGGACCTGGTCCTCGCAGCCCCACACACTGGCCTCTGCGCTGTCTCACCATTTCCACTGCCGTGGCCAAACCAACCCAATTCAGGCCTGCCTGTGTGCATACCCAGGCTCACTGCCTGCCCCATTCCTTTCTGCAGCCACAGCAGGGGCCAAGGCTATGTACATATCAGCACTCCTGCCCCAACAGCCCATCAACAACACCCCTCCAGGCAGAACCTTGCCTGGCAGCTAAGCCAGCCTACTGCTGCTGCTGAAACCCATGCAGCTTTCATCTGGTCTGCTTGGAGCTTTAACCTAGCAGGTAAGGACCTCACAATAAGCAAGTGAACATTTTCCTGGGGGTTTCTCATAGTGAAACAGGTCAGGGAAGAAGTCAAAGAGATGCCTCTGCCAGGCAGGCTTGGGGGACCTGAACAGGCAATACATAGTGGGGCTTGGGCTGTTTCATGTGCCTATACTAGAAACTGCAGCTGCTGCCGGTGGCACAAGGGTGAGGACACAATTGGGTTTTATCCATGTTGTTGTACTCACTTGGAAGAGAGTGTCCCCAGGGCAGTGGACAGTGAGGGAGGAACAATACACTGGTTTTACATGTAGTCTCCTTTGTGAAGGCTTTTGGGGTGTTCAGGCAGATGTAATCTTTCCTCACAAAATATATTTAAGTTCTAAGTCTAAGGATGATGTCTTGACATTGCCCTAAATAGATTAAGGACTGCCATCTCTTTTGGAGCAAGGTCCCTCTGGCCGCCTGGAGAGCATCTCCAGCATTTGACTTGCTGGCTAATGTTTTCCTTTTCTTGACCAGGCATAAAACTGCACTTGGTTTTATTTCAGTACAAGGATTTTTTCATCAAATCTTGTATTTATATGATCTGTCTGCTGGCAGATATACCCAAATCGAACATCTAAATAGGATTAATGCAGGCAGCTTATTACTGGCTCTTGAGGAAGACCAGGAATTATGGTTATCAACCCCAACAGTGAAGCTGGGGTGTCTGACCCCTCCAACTTATCCTCGAAAAATACTGAACAAATAGCTTCTGAACCAGTGAAAAGCCATTTCGTATTCAGCAAATAATGGAGAAAAGCACAAGCTAAAATAACAGATATGAATATCAGAATGCATTTTGGGTTCTTTCTTGGTGACAGAGGGATGAACATACTCATAAGCGAAATAAGTAAAGAGAGACGTTTAACCCTGTCAGCACCCCACACATATGTAACTCCACCAGCACCCACTCAAAACCAAACAGAACTGTTTCAAGATTTCTAAACATAACAATTGTCTTACCACAGAAAATTACACACTTTGTCCAGTTTTGGGTCTGCCTCCCCTATTGCCAGAGAAATATTCAGTAATATCTCCCCCCCGGGTGGGATTTAGCTGCAAAGCCCAGTGAAACCTGTGCAAAAGCTGTCTACATGGGTCCTGGTTTCCAAAGAGGCAGGTGATGTGTCCAGGGCTCTTCAGCTTATGGTAGGATGTGATGGTCCCAGGGAACATAGTGCACAAGGGCATGGTAATGGATATACATTTTTCCACTCCAGGTGGTTAATTCAAATCAATCCTATGGAGACAGTGACTGGAAGTACAGTTCGTACCTCCTGGCAGTTACCAGCCGTACTGATGAGTCCCAGCGGCTTTCTTGATGGGCAGTGTCTCCATGTTTTAAAATCATAATTACAGACAGGTGATTAGTTCCCTTATTGGCACTTTCACCTACAGAAATGAGAGCAGAATGGGCTGGATTTTTAATTTGTGAATGCAGTCCAATATAGCTCACATTGAGCATCTATTCCTCACTTTTAATTGGGGCAAATTTGGTCTCTAGAATCTCTTCTTCCATGAGAGAATGACTTATCTAAGCCATCACCTGTCTAACACCATTCAGCTGCTATTTATTTCTGACATGTTCCTGTCTGTAGAAGGGTTTCCAACTTTGCAGAGATATTTGGAGGTTTCACTTATAGAATACTGTGAGACTGTCTGATCAAAGGCATACAAGTGGAAATCATTACTGTTATTTTCAGGCATGTCTTTAATCATAGATTCTCCCTATTCATAGCAATCATTGCAATTGTAAATCAGAAGTGGGTTCATTTACCACCTGGCCACTTAGTGCTCTTCTAATCTCTGCCTTTTGCCTGTACAGTGAGATTTCTTTTGCACCCCCCCCTCCACCTCTCTGTGAAGCAAGATGTTCACTAATATTTGCTATGATAGCTTCACTTTATGAGGATTTGTTTCTGCAAGCAGAGATGATATTGAACTTTTGAATCTCTCCCACTAGGAAATGAGGATAATACCTGAAGCTGTCAATGCAGGGACCACTCGTGGTGCCTGACAACCTTGCTGAAATGACTGAATTATATTCCTATCAGCAGAAAGTATGGTATGAGCTACAGTTACTTAAACAAGGGAATAGAGGAATTTGCACTTCTAACTACAGAAAGGAATAGCTTGTTGATGCCCGTCTTCTTGACAATGTATATCTTTTTTATCTGATTATGCACTGGGTCTCAGTGCTGCAGTAGCTTCAGGCCAGAAGAACTGGGGTGTCTGCTTTCTGCTGTTTCTATGGGATTTGCAAATCTGATATTGTGGTGAAGCTGGTCTATATTGTCTCCTCGAATCAATGCACACGCACTTCTTTTTCCTCCCATCTCTCATCCATACAGAAGCTGGGAGGTGTGGTGGGTGAGGGTTCAGAGAGGCCTGTGTAAAGGGGGCCCACTAATCTGAGCTCCCTGCTGAGGATCCTAGTTCTACTAGGGCCAATGAAGTCCATCTACTGCACTCCTGGGTTATGTTTCAGAGGCTGGATCTTCTATTCCCGAAAGGCTACAAGCAAAGAGGATGCAGTGGCTTTGCTCAGTAGCTCAGGTCAGTCCAACTTGAAAATGGCAATAGCTAGTTTGGTTTTGAGCATAGTGACTGGGGTGCTGGAAACCATGAGAGTGCCAAGAAAATGATGTTGCCAAGTGCCTTAAGTGACAGCCAACCCCATATGCCCTGACCAAGGAAGTGCCTTTACTCCATTAGCTGCAAGCATTGACTTTGTTTCCATGTGTTTGTCTTAAGAAATACCCCTGTGTGGTAACTGTTACTGCTTTTATAAAAGCTAAGGTGTTTCCCACTTCCCGTGCTAGGGGATCAGTAGCTTGAGAGGAGGGGAAGAGGAGGTAGAGCCTTCCCATCTGAAATCACAAATTCTAGTCTCGGCCCAGGTCATCTGAAAGTTGTCATCACCTAGAATTTCAATCTATTTATATTTGCCCTGCATGATTAAATATTCTTACCAGGATATTCTGCCATGCAGGATGAGAATACTCAATGTAACCTCATTGGAAAGACTGTTGCAGATGTAGTCAGTGTCCTGCTGTTTCTGAAATGAAGTCTGCATTTGGCAGTTGTCTAGCTTCCCTCTGATAAATGTCAGACTTGTCTCAGATGTCCACATGATTATCCCATTCCCAGAGATCAAGGGGGTTTTAAACACAAACACAAGAAGTCCTCATCTTGCCTGTTAAGGTAAAGGGTGTAACATGTTAAATAGCCTTCTCACTTCCAGAGGTGGGTGATCCATCTGAGAACCAAGAGACTGCTGGGGTGAAAACCCTTTGCTAAGGATTGCAACAGAGCAACCTCTAGCTGCAACTTGCTGATGGCTAATTTACTTGGGCTGGCAGCCTGGTGCTTTCAACAGCCTGAACTTCACTTAAAAAAATTATAGTGATTAAGTAAACACAGCTATAATGGAAATCTTTACTCTGCATATTACAAACCAAAATGGCCATGAAGGGAGCAATTACAAAATCTCAAGCCTGTGGTGAGGGAAGGAATCATTTGAGCTGTGCTGTTGTTTGTTTTTGTTCATCATTTATTTCCCCTGGGAAGCTTGGCTCTGAAGCAGTCTCTGCTGCATTGAGGGATTCTTTACATTTTTGTTAACCCAGTTTTCCATCAAGTCTTGAGTAACATGGGAGGAAATATATGGGTTTTTACATAAAATCACAAGACATGACAGATTACCGTGGGGAAGGATTCCTAGATCCAGTTTCCGATTCGCATCATAAGCCCAAAGCACGTACTGCACATCGATTGCTCTCTCTCTTTCTCTGTTAGTCTTCAGTGACATGACTGATTTTACAAAGACTTGAGAGAGTTGTGAAGACAATGCAGGAGTGGCAATGTTAAAGCTGTACTAATGGGAACTGCAATGGTGGTTAAGAGACAGTGGTTGTCTTCCCTCTCTGGAGATATCCTAATGGTCTTAGTGGCTCTTTTGGACTTTCCTGATTCAGAAAAATTATAGTATAAAGCAGCATCAGGCTTTCAGCTTCAGCTGATTTTTTGCTGATGTTTGTTCAAGGCCAGAGGGAAATTAGCTGGTAGACTAGTCAGCTGTTAGTAGAAAATTGACTGAGAAATGGAGAACACAGCAAAGAAACAGTTGGTGAATGGTAGGATGAGTGGTAATTCCTAGGTAGATAAAAGATTGATGCAATCCAAAACCTCAATGTATTTCTCAAATGTATATAATAATGCAAGCTCAAGAGCTGCTTCAAGGGCAGAAACCAAATTGGAGACCTTTTCTTTGAGTGAACAGGCTTAACCAAAGAAAGGCAATGTAGTATTTCCTTTTGGGCCCTGCTAAAACTGCAGCTCTATCAGCACAGGCGCTCAAAGCTGGAGCCAAGTGATATGATAGCTAAGCAAAGCAGCTGGCTAATGAATGATGGTTGCTCAAGATCTTTATATGAGGACAGACACTTCTGTTAATGGCTAGCATGTTTTAGGAATAGAGAGCAACCCACATAGACTTGAAAGAAGGAAGCAGAATGGCAATTTCTGTCAAATGGCTGTATGTTGGTTAAGGAAGAAAACTGCCCTGGTAACCAACCAGGCTTTCCTTTGGCTCCATGGTGAGCACATCCCAGAGAGCTACTGTATGAAAGAGAGCACAAACTTTCTCTTTCCCAGGGGAAACACACACAGTTCAGGCACAAGGCCTCAGAGCTGAGCTCACTAGCTGCCAAGGCAGTCTGAAGCAGCAGCAAAGCGGGTGGTGTCTAAGCAAGAAGGGACCAAGTTTGGAGGAAGAGGGACAGAGGGGGAAAAGGGATGAGTTTTGAGGGATAGGAATAAGTTTGGCAGGGTTTTGACAGCAGGCTACGGCTATTGCCTCAGCAAGCCAACCGAAGCATGGGAACCTCAATGTATGCACACAAAAGGAATTGTTACTATTATGCCTATTCCAGGCTGATAATCAAACACATACCTGCAGGTTGGTCTGAAACTACCTCCCTTGATCATCCTCACTTCTTCCAGAAGCCAATTAAGAGATGCTTAATTCCAAAAGAATTCAGCGATTTCCCAAAGAGATGCTGCATGAAACGGTGGCTTTTCTGAGACTGGTAATGGTTGTCACTCCAGCACTAATCGTAATGAATCATGTTTGGGCTCCTAGTGAGCTCGTATTTTCAAAGAGATGTTAGTTCTCAATCCATTCATTAATATTAATTAGCACAAAATCACGTTTCATTTCCCACTTATGTGTCCAACCTGCAGCATCCTTGTGTGTCCTGTGCAAATGAACCAGATGCCGTTTACGGCTGGCACAAAATAATTAGCTAATAGTTGAAGAATACATCTCTCAAGTTAGTTAAATATTTATGCCAGAGTTTTTCCATTTTGGCTCCCAGCCCTCATCTGGGGTTTGCAGTGTAATTTAGGGAGGATATGAGAAAGTTCTCGCAGTTGTATGCAGCAAGCTTTAATTATACATTCTCCATACGGATGCGAATATTTGATGTTATACAGATGTTGGCAACAAATTGACCACCAGGTATTAGCTTAGCAAACTTCAGCAAGCAGATCAAAATCTAATTCCCTTGTTATAACTGGATGCTGCATAATGAAACAGTTACTCTTTTACTCCTGATTCAGCCTCTTTTACTCAGAGACTTCTTCCAGGCAAAGGAGTAGAGTAAGTGGCCAGGGCTGGAGAGAAAGCACACAGGGCTTGCAAGCAATGGGAAGTGACATCCTGCCCCCTTCCCTACAGCTGGTTTCTGGCAGTGGGAGAGGTGTGTGACTTTCTGTGTCTTCAGATTTTGTTTACAGTATCCCCAGATCTTTTGCTTTGTCTTCTGGATCCCTTTTATACGGCCGTGTGCTGTAGCATGAAAGAGCTGGACTTTGAGCCAGGCCCCTGTAATGAAAAGCAGAATAGCCATGTTTGGGGATGCGATGACAACTCTGAGCTGCTGCATGGTATGTTACTGCCAAACCGCTCTCTTGCTGTAGATGTTTGGCACTGTTCTGTTTGAAGCTGCTGAGCAGGGGAGCACATTGCAGTGAAAACTGGGTCCAGCAGAAACATTCAGTGCACTGCTCCGGCTGGCAGATGATGGAGGCAGGGACCGCAAAGATGCTTTCAGGAAGAGCAGGGACATCCAGAGCTCTTCTGAGTTGTAAGGGATATGGGACTCCTGGTGTTGCGTGAAATCAAGGAGCATATTCCCCCTTCTGACTGCCAGTGTCATGTGAAGCTGTATTTGTGTGTGCAATTCCCAGTGCACCTCCCACCAAAGAAGCAGAGAATGAAGCTGGCAGGCAGGGATGGCACAGGGCTGTTAGCTGCATTTATCCTTGAGGATATGCCTGGAACATCTACTCTATTTTCTACTTCATACATGAATGACATTGATATATGTGGGCCTGGTGAAGGCTGATTTTTATTTAACTAACTTACCTCTCCTGTCTCCTGACCTTCCACTCTTGCCAGTGTAAAGGTATTGCCAGGGTTTGCTTTTGCCTGCTCGGAAACTCAGAACCCCCAAATTAACTGTAACGTTTTGAGGACATAATTATATTGAGCTA
Source organism: Forpus xanthops (assembly GCA_032466535.1). Classification (NCBI taxonomy): domain Eukaryota; kingdom Metazoa; phylum Chordata; class Aves; order Psittaciformes; family Psittacidae; genus Forpus; species Forpus xanthops. The sequence continues at coordinate 77,967 of JASSUY010034760.1, forward strand.
ATCACCGTGATACCTAGGCACATTCACTTTACTATACTCTCAGCCAGGCTCAGTCCCTGAGCCACATTTGGTGGGGATGCAGTTCTGATGAACCTTTCATTCTCTGGAGCAGGTTTGGGCAAGGAAAGGGTGAGGAAGGAAGGGGTAGTGTTGGCTAATGCCTGTGTTAGAAGTCATACCAGGAGAAAAAGTGCTTTTGATCAGTTCTCACGTGAGTATCACACCCTCTGATGAGATGAGATGAGATGGCTGCCTTGTGAGCTGCACCTGGGTCATGTGAAGGAGCATCAACCCATACCTTTTCTATTTCACCTGCAACTCTCATGCTCCTGCCTTTGAGCTTGCCTGGTTTCACAAGCAAGCAGAAATGGGCTTACTCACTTGGGAGATGAAAAGACTTCTAAGAAATACGTGGGTGCTCTAGTAGGTAGTGCTGTACCTAACTAAACAAAGCCTTTCCCTTTGAGTCAGCCCATGCTTTGACGATCCAGCCTTTACAGGCAAGGGGGGTTTATATTTTCTTTGGTCTAAATTATGAAAACCATGAAGGATTTCTCAAGGTTCCAGTTAAATAGCAGGTTTTGCCATTCCAATCTGCTGTTCCATCTCTGCAGGGAAAACCAACTGCATTTTCCCTGCCACTCCTTCTGTGCTGTGAAATAGCTGTCATGCTCTACCCCAGAGTTAGCTGCATTGTTGCGGAGGAAGAAATGTTTTTTCTGCCCATGCATGAAAATGAACAGATAAATCTCTTGAGATGAAGAGGCAGTTATTTTGTCCTAAAGAGTGGGAAGTGGATGGAGGAAACAGAGGGGAGTCTACAGTGAGCTACATCTTAAGAATCAGTGCAAGATATTTGCAGAGGCAAATGAGAGCAGTTCCACAATTTTTATTCCCCTAGGTCAGGAATACAGGAGTGACACCATGGTAGCTCACTTCTTCCCTCCTGAGAGAAGGCAGCAGTTTAAACTTACTGTATTTAATAAGGAGGTGAGAGACAACACAGCAACAAAATAAAACCTCTGCCCACAACATATGGAATGTTGTGGAATGGAGAAGAGGCTAATCAGAAGTATAAATGCTTGAAAAGTGGAAAGCAGCAGTGTACTGGTCACAAAGCACTTACTCCAAAGTTGTCCCTGAACTCAATGGATACACTCTCTCTTTGGTTACCTACAGGTAACATAGAATCATAGAAGCATAGAATAGTTAGGGTTAGAAAGGACCTCAAGATCATCTAGTTCCAACCCCCCTGCTCTCGGCAGGGACACCTCATACTAAACCATGCCACCCAAGGCTCTGTCCAACCTGGTCTTGAACACTACCAGCAATGGAGCTTTCACAACTTCCCTGGGCAACCCATTCCAGTGCCTCACCACCCTTACAGGAAAGAATTTCTTC
>JASSUY010034761.1:0-25870 GCA_032466535.1 Forpus xanthops
GCGGCCTCCCCCGGTGCGGTGAAAGGAGGTAGCTAGGAAACAGCGAGCGGCCCGAAAAGGCGGAATTTCCAACGTGTAAAATGTTCTTAACGGAGCCATTGAGAGAGTGCAATAAGGCGTGAGGGGGAACTAATCTCCCCATTTAAATGTTTGTGGCAATTTTATCTAAATGAATTTTAATGCTAAACGAGGGATAATTCCCTATTTGTAGCCCGTTTACTTCTCTTTCCTGTGCCTCTGAAGCTGTCTAACATCATGCGATGAATAATAACAATAAAAATACTGTCAAGGCATATTCTTCATTTTGAATGTGTTATAATTACAGCTGATTAAATGTCTTGGGATATAATAGTGGGCTCAATTTGAAATGTGGGTGTTTTGTCCTCCCCCCATAAAAAAAGTCCCATGGAGGAAGGTCTGTGCCCCACTTCTCCAGGCTGAGAGGAGGAAGGGACGCGTGTGCCCTCACATGCAAGAGGGCGGTTTGTTTTTGTCTTTCAAGTAACATAAAACAAAACCAAAACCCAAAACTAAACACAACAACAGCAACAGATAAAAAGGAGAAAAAAAGGAAAACAAAAAAGGCAAAAAGCAATCCCCGTTCATTCACGTTTTGGCAGAAAAGTGTCATTATTCCGGGCTCACAAAGCGGGAGTGGGGATGTGCAGCCTTTTAGGAGGTGGAGCGGGACTTTAAAAAATGGGAAAAAGGGGAAAAAAAAGAAAACTCGGGAAAAAAAAAAAAAAAAACCAAAAAACAAAAACGGGAGGAGACCCAAGCTCTGGGGAGAGAGGACTCCACTTTGAGGGCTTGCTTCATTCAAGATCTGTGCTGCCTGCTGCCAGCCATGCCTGTACCCCTGACTTATCCTTATCCAGCTCCAACCCTCCAACTCAGGAGGACAAGCAGGGTGGGCAACAGGGTACCCCCGGAGCACCCCCCGAGAAAGGCCGGAGTGGGACGGCAGGTTTGGAAGGGGTGCAGGGGAGCTGTTGTATGATTTTGCTTTAAGAGATTTGCATAATCTTCCTACCCCCAGGAAACTCCGAGTTTATTTATTTATTTGTCTATTTACATTTATTTATTTATCTATCAGTAGCTGGGACATTATTTAGGAAAACAAAAAGGTCTTGCAGCCGACCCAGGCTCTTTGGTGCTATTTAACTCGCTGGCTGCGGTGCAGAAAGTACAGCTGTGTGAGGAAATTGGTTAATGAGGAGAGGACGGCCTGCACCAGCCTGCCCTCAGAAGAGGTCCAGCAGCCCCTTGCACCACCACGTCATTTCACTTACAAATATGCATTGCCCAGGCAATGGTTTCCAAGTTTTATTTTCCTCCTTCCTTAATATGTTCAGATCCAGAAAGAAACGTAGAATGTGAGCGGCTCCAAGAATTTAGGCTGCGCATTAGAATTAAATTTGGGATGGGGGGTAATCTATTTACAAATTTCTGTCCACTAATTCCCTATAATATTACATTGATTAAGAGGCAACAGTTCCCATCTTGACTATTTACAGTGCAAGTTCCAAGCAAGTTTCCTTGTGCAGCACAGCATTACTTCTACATTCTTTAAACATGAAGCTAACATTTAAATAGCAAATGTGAGGTATGCCTCTGAAGCTAGCTGAATTTTGTAACTGCTTGGATCCCCGTTTGGGACAGAATACCTACAAATACTGAAGGGGGGCAGGAAACAAATTTTGCAAGCAGTGGAGTCACCATGACAAAAAATAATTTGTTTTTATTTTAGATTCAGATTTCATTACTGCACTCAAACTACTACAACTGGGCTTTGAGTTATTATACAATCCAAACTGTTTCAATCAGAAACTCTAAGACTCAGTGTGCAATGATTATTATTAATAATAATTAGCTCCTTGGTTTCTTGATAGAAAAAGGCTATCAACAAGCATTTGTTTAACCACAACAAAAGTATAATTAGCTTATCCCACTTAGTAAATCTGTATGCATGCCAACTCATACCAAACTGCTACTTTTACAAAAAATTGCAATAATACAGATCATTTTTCCAGTCCTTTTTGCACAAAATTTATTTACAATGTATACATAAATGCTCCATGACAGGACTATGGGGAAAAAAAATGCACACATGACCAATGTCTTGCCCAGAAAGAAAGTCAACATATTAAAAATAAATCTTCAGTCCATGTTTCAAGCTGCATAAAACAGGAAGTGATGTACAAGGTGGTGGTTGCTGCATGGGGACAAGGATGCTCTGATGTGACAATTAGGCTTCAAATACACTGCCTTTCCGTTTCCATGCTTCCTCCTACCAGTCTCCTTAAGACACTGCCTGCAACAGCTGATTAATCATTGTTGATTACTGCAGTTTTTCCCATCCTTCCCGATTTACATCTGTTCAGGCCAATTCAAATATGGTGAGTAAATGAATTAGACATGCAAATTCACGCCCCAGGCTAGAAAGAGAGAGAGGAAGAGAGGGAGAAAGGGAGAGAAAGGGAAGAAAGACAGAGAGAGAGGAGAGAGGGGGGAGAGAGAGAGTGTGCATGGCTGAAATCCTAGGATAGAAGAAAGATTCTTCTGCCTGACATAGTTATTTTAATGCTCTAAAAATCCTGCAAATAAGCCCTTTCTGTTATTTGCAGGATAAGTGTAAGGCTTCTTTTTCAATGTAAGGAGGCTTCTGGAGGAAGTGAAGAGCTATGGAAACAACACACATAGTGTGGAAAAATTTCACATTTTTTTTAAAAAATCTATAAGAAACAACGTAATATGGATAACAGTATAATAGCATTTTACAATATTTCACTCTTTGTTCTCTTAATGTCTTATATAGGTATTTAGCATGTCCCCAGAAGTTGACTTCGGTTGGTGTTTTCCTGCTTTTCAGGGTCCCTGTGAAGAATCGGAACGTCCCTTGGTCCAAAGTTGAAGCCAAGAACTCCATAGTCATTGCAGAAAGACAATGTTTGAAATCTACCATTGCTGCAGACAACGCGTATTTCCCTTAAGCTACTGAGCATGAATGTCCATCACTTGTCCGCTCACTGCCGGCTCGCCGGTATGAAGCATTGTGGGGCTTGGTGCTGACATGGGCATTCCAGGGTGGGGTGGTCCTCCATGCATCATCATCGCTGGGTGGTGAGGGTGTCCAGGAATGTAGGTATGCATGGGGGGGCCATGACGCAGCTGAGCGGCATGAGGGGGCATCTGGGGTGGGGTATAGCTTGGCTGTCCCATATTCATACCCATTGGACTACCCCGAGACACATAATCCCCTGGCATACTTTGCAGCCCTGTGGAGAAAAAGAAGTGGTGGTGAGTGCGGGGGATCAGCTAGGGACATGGGGCCACGAAACACCTCGGCTTGGGCACAGGAAGCCTGAGCGCAAGCCCAAGGCGGGATGCGGAGTCATGGAAGTGTAAGTGCAGCTGCCTTTGTGGGATTGGAGTCTATGTATGGACTCACAGCAACGACAACAGGAATGATTCTCAGGTCATAAACTCCCCCCAAGAACATCCTCCCCCCTCCAAATACAGCTTTCTGGGAGATAAAACCGCTTTCTGCTTTTATGGTTAGGAACATATGCAATGGAGATATTTCCGATCTGGAAGCATGCCCAAGGCAGAGCCAGTCTGGTGACGACTGACGTCACACAGGGTGGTGGCACCAAGCCGGGGAAGCCCTTGTGAGGGCTCTTAGGTGGGCTTCATCCCCTATGGCCTTGTTCCAGCTACCCGTCTTCATCTCCCCACTTGTAAAAGTGTGCTGAGAATACAAGGCAGGGAGCAGTAGTAGTTAATGAGGGGCTTGGTAGGAGAGATGAGTTAAATCAGTGTTGAGGTTTATCAACAGTTATTTATGTAGCTCTCGAGCCCCATCACTTGGAATCTGTCCCAAGTATTTGTGCCATTCAAACAAACGCTATACAGCAAGCACATACATCACCGAACAAAGGCCTCATATGAAGCCGAAATTGATAGGATTACTAAGGACGATTGTTAAATCAAACCTGTATTTTTAAATACATTAAAATATATCTATAATCAATAACAGTTATCAATTAATTCTTTCCCCTTGCTCACTTCTCTCTGAAAAAAAATCAGACATGCAACTCAGTCAACCTTGCAGTGGGTTTGGAAGAACAATAAGAAAAAAATTGGACCTAAAACAATAAAACCTCCTGCTTTCTGTGGGCCTCTGCCTTCTGCTTGGATTGCTGTAGCTGATGGGAACTGACAGGTGTATTGTTTCGGAGAGCTATAAGCTCCATAATCATCAAGGGTGAAAGGCATACGCTATTGCTAAGTAGGTTCAATTGGCTTTAGTTCTAAGTAAAAGCGCGCTGTGAATGCGCCGAACACCTTGGAATCAGGTCTCAAGACTCTAGCAATGAATAGCTGCTTAATCTAGCCTAAAGGAACAGTTTTGAACTAATGAAAATTGCTTATAAAATATACTGTACTCACAGCTCTTTAATCAAAAAAGATGATAATATTTTTTGTAATAACCTATTAATTTAATTGGTCACGAAGCATAAAATACATCATTTAAATTTAATTGACCCAGAAACTAAGAAACAATATTTAAATTAACTAAGCTAGAAATTTCCATGATGAGGTAATAAGGCTGTTGCATTCCCAAGCTCAGAGGAATGTTTTCACAGCTAATTGTTAAAACTTAGTTTTGACTTGCACCCAGAGAAGACGACTATGAAATACACTTGGCCTGGATAACTTCAAACCCTACGTTAATATTGGCTGGGGGTACAACAAAGACTCCAAAATAACTGCTTGTAACTCTAGAAAGAGAGTGAAAGAAACAGAATCAGGCACCATTTAAACATGGTACTGGTGCTCGGTGTTTCAAACTGCTTTACTCTAAAAAAAAAGAAAGGAAAAAAAGGTGTATAATGTATTTTCCCTCATAAAAAGACAAAAGGGTGGGGGGAAACTGGGGCAGTTTTTCTAGGCTTTCTTCGCAAGGCCTGCCACTGAAGATTGCATTAATGATCTCTATTTTTGTATACTGAATAAGTCAAATCCATTTGTCACACTGCAAGTGATGGCATACTTAATTTGGATATAGTCAATTAGCCTGGGCTAAGCTCCATAGCCTGCTGCGCACACCTCTATTTTGTATTCTCTCTTTTTCCTTTGCCACACGTAATCCCATTATGACGGACAGACAAAGAGAAATAAACTTGGGGGGAAAAAAAATAAGAAAAAAGAAATCAAAGTTTGGTCCATCACCTTCCAAAACATAACTAAGCAAAGCCACAGCTTATTTTTTTTTTCACCTACGAGAACTATCTGTTTGGCTTTTTTGGTGTCTTGCAGGTTAGCAGGAGAAATGTAACTCATGCATCAACTGCGGTTAGACAGATTTATGACACTTTGGGGACATGCTCTTTCCTCTCCCTGCGCTGCTGCAGACCGCTTACATTTTGCAAATCAGTCTGTTGCCAAGACGACGGGCTCCCCCACCTCCCTGGCTGCTTCTTGTTTTGTCATGTGCTCAGGGATGGATAATAGCATCAATGTATGGCGGCGTCAATGTACGGCGGCGTCAGTGTACGGCGCGCGCGTGCACGGGGGGTTTGGGAGCTTGGAAAGCTTGAGCTGAACCAGAGGGAGAGAAACCCAAAGGAGCCCAGGCGTAGGATGGATGGATGGAAAGGAAGGAACAAGCATGAGGCTATGGGCAGGGAGAACATAGGGAAATGTAAGGAGACAAATATCCCTCGGACAAAGTGAGAACAAAGACCCCGTTTGTACTTACTTCCCCCTGGCTTTGCCATTGGTTACCTAGGTGAAGGTTACATGTAGTGCCACTGCCCCTCCATGCCCATATTCATGCCCATTCCACTCATAGGTCCTAGAAGGAGATAAAAATCCAAGAAGATGCCAGAGAATGAGCAAAGTCAACAGATAGTGCCAAAAGCCCCTTTCCAAAACATAGCATGGCAGAGAGTCCAGGACTCCTCGAGAGAGAAGATGCCTAGTTTCTCTCAGTGGTTGAAAGCAGGCAGAAGACAGGCAAGGCAAGGCAGACAGCTGAGACGATGGTGAAGAGTGGAAGTGTGGTTACCTGTGGTGGCATGACTGAGACTGCCCATTGGTGGGCAACGCTACCCCGCAGGCTTACCTGGCGCTCGGATGCCCATGTGCTGCTGGCCGTCCATCACAAAACCTCCCATCGGCTGCCCGTCGGGGTTATAGGGTGTGCCTTGACTTACTGGAAAAGTGTAGAACATTGCTTTTTAACAACAGCCATAAGGGTCACCTCTTGGTGTCAAGACACAACCCCCAAATCCATGGACTCTGTGAGACAGCTTTCAATGCTGGCTCTAAAAAGAGTGAAAACCGTCTACTGTTCAAATTGAGAGGCTAGGCTAACACACTTGCTTGGTTTTGGCTTAATTTCCTACTGCGAGTTTGGAAATGAAGTTAGCGATCCAAAATCTCGAGACACGAGGAGCCCCAGCTCCAGCTGCTGCCACTGCTGACGTCAATGCAAAGACCTGTATAGGAGCTGGATTTTATGGCTGGAATAGTCACACTGAAATTGCAGTGTGTTAAATTACGCTCGTGTGCCTTTCTAAGAGCAGGACCTGAACATATTCATGCCAGATATTTACCCCTAATGACAAAATAATCAAATGTACTCAAAGAGGAATTGTGGCTCAAAGGCATCTAAGACAGCAATGGATTTGGATAGTCTGGCAGTGAGATTTGAGAAAGCAAAACCAACTGGGAGTAACTGGCTACTCCTTGACGGTAAATACCTACACAGAGTTGTGAGCCAAGACCCCAGACAGAACCAGTATGTGAAAAATTAAGATTTTTTGCAAAAAATAAAAAGAAATTCTCCAAAAGTAAACACCAAATACATATCAGTCCCCAAAGATGGCTATTAAGAAGAAGAGACAAGGGACAAGAGGATCCTATACAAGTACCACTACCTGAACTCGAGGTTTTAACTGTACATTAAAAGCCGGCTTCAGAAGTAAGCTGCCTTGGGTTATTAAAGCACATAAAGCTCTACCTCATTGAATGTCTTTGAACTTTACTGAGTCCCACAAGCGATTCTGACCCCTTTGCCCTTTTGACAGGTAATAAAGTTTACAGCAATTCCACACCAAGCCATGCACCAGAGAACGGTCATAGGAGCAGAAAGAGCTGGGAAGGAAAACTCAAAACAACTCCTTGTATGTGTATGGGAAGTCCAGTCATGGAGTGGATCATTTTAGTTTCTTTTTTTGAATTTTCATTTTTCTTGAATGTTTTAATCATGTCAAAATTGTTAGGGATGTAATGAAAGAAAGCTGGTTGTATTGTAATTGTCAATCACTCCCAGCATTCATTTCTCATTCATTTACCAGGTAATGGACCTCCAGGTAAATGGCTTGAGCACGTTTTTTGCCTGTGTGACTTGAATACAGTTACTATTGGGGACTTACCTGCTCGATTGGACTGGTCTATCATGGGCTGAACTATTCTTCTTCTAGCATTAATAAACCTGCAAGAAAAGAAAGCAAACGGTTAGGAAATGGATGATTTCTTCCCATCCCCAAGCCCTCTTGCCCCACTCTGTCGGGCTGCGAAGGGATGCAAGTACTGCAAAACCTCTAACCCTGATGACCTTTGAGAGCACGAGCTTGGGGTTTCCAAGCTGATTTATGTTTGCCTGCTTTCTACCACAGTCAGGCACTTCCATTTCATCTTTTCATGGGGGAATTAGCTGAGTTTTCAGGAAACAATACCAGCAACATCCTCCTTGATTCAGAGTGGGGCACAAAAAAAAACCAAACAGGTGAAGCCGGCAAGATGCTCGTGAAGGCATCTGCTACCTCCCTCTCATTAGTGCCATTTCTGCCTTATGTCCTCTGATTTCTTTTTCCATTCTTTTTTTTTTTTTTTTTTTATCAAAACCTGCCCCTACCTCTCACAAACCTAATTCCCTTTTAATGCCCACTATTAAGATAATGAACTGTGGTGGCAGAAGCCCATCAAATGAGGGAACGTCTGGAGTTTTATCACAGCTAAGTCACACTGCTGGGGACTTCAGAGCCTTGCATTCCTCTTAGCCATTTCTTGGTGGGCTTTTTCTCCCCCCGCCCCTCTTTATGCAAAGTCTGAGGGGTCAAGGCGAGGTCATAGCTTTACAGTAATTGAATTTATAATCCTGTTTTCTCCAGCTAGGCCTGACCATTTACAGCAAACATCTTGTTAAACTGTAATTACTGGGCTACTGAAAATTCCCCCTGAACAATGAAAAGCAGATCTTTGGAAATTAAAGGAAAAAAAAAGGTACGGTCATTTTTTAAAAATAGTCATCTGCAGCCGTACTCCTCGCACTTTTGTAGCTCTCTGCCTCAGTGAGTCTTGCAATGCTTATTTGGGAAAGGAATACTCAAAATACTTTGGAGCAAAACAGAAGAAGGAGAAGGATCACAACTGCATCCGTCTCCTCTATGGGCAGTCCTCATGGCGCTGAAATCAGGAGGCTTAAAACCATGGCTGGGAACCTGCCTGAAGAGCGTTAGAAGAACTTCTCTTGTGGTCTCGCTCATCAGAAAGCTCAGTTAAAACCCATTTGGAAAAAATCTTCACTGAGATTTAATCACAGCAAAGCCTCATAACCAGACTTTACGTTCTTTGAAAGACAGAACAGGAATAATAAAAAAAGCATATGCCACAATATCTACTAGTAAAAGAAGAAGTGTAAGCCTGGGTAATATGACACAACACTTGCAGAATGCAATAGGAAAGTCCACAAAGGACTGCTTGCTGCTTCTTTTTGTTGTCTTTGCTTGGAGTGGCTTAGCAGGAGTTCGACTGCAGAGATAAAGCCAATAGGACCTTCCTGCGGGAATCAGCTCTGCACACCCATTCCCCAAAACCAGAGGGGAGAAGAATCACAAACCACTACCCCATGCTGTTTGTTTTGCCCTCATCAAAGATCAGCACAGTGATTTTGGTCTCTTCCTATCTTCCATTCACAACTGATGCCCATTACCCAAACTCCAGCAAAAAATTAATCAAGATCTTGAATCCTAATCAAGCCTTTCTCAAGAAAATGGGCTCAAAGGCACAAATTCTGGGCGCTGTTGTGGAAACCTTACACCTTAACTAGGTCATGTTTTGCCAGGAAGAGCACTGGATCAATTTTTCTACACATTTCCAATACAGAAAAAAAAAGCCTCAACTCCAGCAAACAGTGTTGCAAATCAGTTTATCATTATCTTGTACAAACCATGGAAATTAGAATCATGTGAGCAGAAGGTTAGACTAATTCTCCTTTCTCATTATAAGCACAGGTGTAGCACAAACACCATGTGAAATAAGCAATTAAAAAAAAATCTGCTTTTTTCCCCCATTAGCTGCCTTAGCTCCATGACCAATTAGAAAATTGTTTAATATCTGTAATCTGCATTTGCAGAAAGCAATTTTCACAGTAACTCTCCTAAGTAAAACAACAACACAAAACCCCAATGCCTCAGCCATTTCTTTCTGCATGCCTGGCAGGCTCTTGCTGTGTTTACTCCATCCTTGTACTGCCCGATTGCCAGGACCTCTTACTGTGGCAGGAGGGGAAGGTTTTTGGTAGCTGTGAGACAGGCTGATCACTGAAACCTTCATTTGCCAAAAGCTTTTATCTCAAAGAAACCCTGAGCAACATTAAGCACACATACACCAATTTCACAACTTTCCCTTCCTTCTCCTCCAAACTACAAGTGCATTTAATAAGAAGGGGGGCTCAAAATCATAAACTATTAGAGCTAGACTTTACCAGTAATTAATTAGAAGATGTGCCTACCATAAAACATATTCTCATCTGTTTGCACCATGCTATAGCTTGGGATATCTCTTTTAAGAACATTTTGCACACAGGTACTCAACAGTAATCTTTTTCCTATGCAAAAAACGGAAGTATTTTCTACAAGCAGCCATTCTGCCAAACAGCCCAGTGTTTGGATGTCTTCAGGGGGAATTCAGACGTAAGAGCATTTTCCTTCTGGGCAAAGTAATAAAATGACATTCTTGCTCCTCCCACTAGAAGTCAAACGGAGGTCAGCTCCCCATCCTTGTATCTGTTTAAATAAACTGGTCCAGCTGTTTGTTTCCAGGGTGCCCTTTAACCTTCTGTCCCATCCTCCCTGCCTTTGTAACAGAACGCTTTACTTTGCATTATAGAAGACTCCAAACCACTATGCATTAAAAAAAAAAAAAGAAGAAAGTATTCACTTTCAAGTTTCTTCCTGCATCCTAAACCTGGAATTCCTAAGAATCCATCAGATTAAAACTAATAATGCAGCTTGCTTTGCGAAAGCGCTCTTACATTTACAAATCACAGTCGAGAACTCCATAAGCCAAGCTGAGAATTAGCTGCTGCTGCAGAAGTATGTGGGCATGAGGATAATTTCTTCATAGTGGTGGTTTTTTATTGTTGGAGAAAAGGGCCAAGATGTTTTGATCAGTCTTTGCATTTCCAAAGCACCAGGCTGACATAGCACCAGCAAAATGATGGAAGAGAAAAGCTAACAGAGAAAATCTTACTGCTCCTTTTCCTGTATGTTCAGAGTTCACCTATCTTAAGAGAAAGAAAACCTAAGTCACTCTAACTTTTAAAAGTTCATAAAAATAGGACCTAAAAACATATTCCTGTATCAAGGACTACTCAAATGAAGTACTGCCAAAATACAACTCCGCATAAAACTTAAGTTAATCATTAAGACCACTGCATAACCTTACTCATGTGAGTAAGGACCCACAGAGGCTCAAAGACTTGCATAAGTATTTTTTCCCCATACCAGTGCTCTAAGCATTGGTACTTTTGCTCTGATGTGGTAGGCTTTTTTTGTTTGTTTGTTTGGTTGGTTGGTTTTTTTCCTCCCAAGGAGCAGAATCAGCAGTGGCATAAACAACATGAGATCCCTTAGTGTACAAGTTGTACCCATTTAAAAGCCCAAGTGTGACTTGGGTTACTTTTGCTTGCTTGCTTTTTTTCCTCCTTTTCTCTATTTTTTTTTCCCCAGAGGGAAGAATCTGGCATGGAGGGAACGTTTGAACAGTTGGGCAAACACAGGAGTTTAAAGTATTTATTGGTTTTTTCAAGTTAACTTTTCCTTGTCCTTTTGGATACATGAGATTGCACTTTCTGCTGCATCCTCAAAAGCAAGAAAACCCAGCTATTCCACCTGCATGGCCCTAAGAGGAGGAGGAAACCCTCTTTTTTTCCAATTTGCACTTTACTGGGATGTTTTCTCTTAGGCTTTTCACCCAGTCTGTCTCCAGAGGTCACTGGCAGTCTCCCTGTTTGGTGCATCCCCAGTCCCATGGCTGAGATGCAGACCCAGCCCTGGGGATGCTGCAATCTGGCTCTGCACTCTGACCTTCAGCTTGGCCACCCTCACTACCACACACAAGTTTTGTTTCTTCTCAGTGAGAGGCAGCATGGCTGGTGATGACAAAAGACTTATTTTAGTTGGAAATTGGCTACAATAATAGCAGCCAGAGAGCAAGGATTTTCGGAGGGTCACCAAACCCTCCAAAAGGCACAGTTTGTGAAGGCTCAGGTTACAGCCCAAGTGACATTTTCTGCACAGATCTGTTCTTTCTCCCTTCCTCTTATATTTCACTTCTGCTGAGTGAATAAAACAAGACCTTCCTCCGCTGTCACCAATTTCCAAAGCCACCTTTGCTCAAGAATCGACAGAGCGATTGTGGGGACTTCCAATTTGCAGTCTTTGAATGAAATTTTCCAGGACCAGCTGTCTGAAAGGAGATGCCGAGACTTAGCAGTGTATTGAATTTTCCTCTCCCCCCAGCCCTTCCAAATGAGGAGAGTTTCACACCATTACTGCCTTTTGATACTTGGAGTTGCAGGCTGATCCCTCCCAATATTGTCGCAAAGCACTGCATGCCAGAAGGCTGTGTATCACTAGCAGTGCCAAGAAATTCCCGAAAATCTTTCTGCCTCATTTTCTCTTTGGACTCCTTCTAGTAAACCAAGCGCAAGGACAATGAGAAAGCCCACAGTAGCTACAAATCCCAGTGCTGAAAATCTCTACTGCTCCTCTGAAAAAAATAGTATCCCTCTTGACAAGCAAACCATCATTTTTCTAACAGATGCCAAAGTAACCAGAGCCCTGCAAACTGGCAAGGAATTCACTTGTAAAACCAGCCGTACTCTTTTCTGCATACTGGGATCCTTCATTTATACAGCAGCAAAACAACCTTCTTAATTCAGCACTTAATTCCTCAACGCTTAACACGTTTATCTCTAATAAAAACAATTTAAATGGAAAGTGTGCTATAAAGCGGGATTATTACACTTCGGTAACTGCTTTATTCCTTATTTTAACATATTTTCATTTTTGTCCTGTGTATTTGTTTTCTGGAGCTTTTTTTTTAATGTAATCAGCTAAAGAAAAGAAAAAAAAAAAAAGAAGCCCAAAGAAATTATTTCACCAAATACTTTCAAGTGTTTTAAAAACAGCCTTAAAAAAAGCAAGCTCCCTCTGTAATTGTGAACAGAAAAAAATAACTGCAGACTTTGAATGGTAATCACATCTCCCCATCTCTAAAATGAGAAATAAATGTTAAAAGAGTGCTTACTGCTGTTATTAGAAAGTTCTGATCCTGAAGTCAGTTAGTGAGCTTAATGACCCGTAACTACCAGTCATTAGCAATCCATGCTTTCTGTACTCCCTTTATTTGTAATGAAAAAAAAAAAAAGAGAAAAATCCAAGACACTCAAGAAACTTTGTTCAATTGAATGTCAAACCTTATGAAGTCATGTTTGGCAACTTTTCTTGGTTTCTCCTCCACCTCCTCCGAACTGAAGACAGTTCAGGACTGCAATACATCATTTACAACACTAAATGGAGGTAGGGAGGGAAGAGAGTACATGGGCTGCTAACCGCCCACTCCAGACATGTAATATTGGAATATACTCCAAACGCAGCAAGTCCATCCATCAGGAGGATCAGGAAGGTTTCCTGAAAGCTCTCCTCTCCCTCTCCCCTCCACTGCAGCACCAGCACAAGGGACTGCATATAGGGCTGAGGGTGCCACAAGACAATACTGAAGAGTGAACAAATAAAATACTACGCAAAACTAGTGATGAAAAACCACTAATTAGCTGACAAATTCAATGTAAAGCACTAATGAAAGCCATGTGTGGTTCTGCAATTTAGTTTTAAAAATAGCTTCTGACTTCAAGCATTACTATGTGACCCCACCGATGGATTCATGTTGTGCATTCAGAAAAGTTGCTTTAAAGCAGAAGAGTTTATTGAATCTCTTGCAAGCCAACCCTGCTAATGTAGTGAGCATATTGAGTGCAAAAATAGAAAGCAGAGGGATGGGATCAGGTATATGCTTCTTGTAAGAGAGCAGCTATGCTCTACATTTTGGCCAGCTCAACATGCACCAGTTCTTCCTTTGGCCACCTCCTCTATGCTTGCTCCTCTCCAAAGCCCTTAAACCCCCTTCCTGCTCCATGCTATGCTTTCTCTTCAGATCATGGCAGGGCATCCTCCCTCCAAATAAGCAGACTGGATTTGGGGAAGCACCTTGCCACCAGCTCCATGGTACACCACGCAGCCTCTGTGACCACCTTGGGGTCACAGCGAACCTGGTAGTTGCTTATGCTTTGGGCACAGAAGGGATAGGTGACAGCTTTCCATCAAGGTAGGAGACACAATCACCTGCTTGGCCCAAACACTCCCCTAGCCCCATCTTTGTGCAGGGCTTATGGCTGGTGGCTGCTCAATGGGTCCTTCTAGAAGAAAATTGGGCAGGAAACACTTTCCCCATCTAGAAAAATCTTCCCTGTTCTGCAACAGGATGAAGCTAAAGCCTATTTGTATTTATTTGTTATCTCTGAATGAAAAACAAGGGAGGGACATACTAGGGAGGAGTGAAGGGCCAACATGCCCAGGGAAGGGCTCCCTGGAGATGCACCTCTCTGCTCTGCCCATCTCCAGTACCCTCCCATATCACAGGCAAGCTGTTGTTGGCCTTCCTGGTATGCTCTCCTCCTTCTCCTCCTCTCCTCCCATCCACAAATCCCTCTCAGAAAAGCTTAGCTGACATGGAAATCTTCCGGTGAAAATCCAGGTCTGGCATCCAAGATGCCTCCCCGCTGATGCCAAGGAGCTGGAGCAGAGGCCTTGCTGCAGGTCTTGGCTGCGCCAGGGAGGGCTCGCAACAACCTCATTCCTGACACCGCAATTCCCTTGGGGTGGAAAGCAGATGTAAACTCGCCCTCGGCAGCCAGATGATGTAAGGGGAAATCTTTACATGGCAAAGCGCCAGCAGAGCTGACCTCCCGTCTCTTCCCTGCTCCCAAATCCCAGCGCAGCTGTACTCTGCTGATCTCCGTGTGCCACAATTAGCCTTTAAGGAATATGGCAAGGATTCATCTAATAGAGCAGCACTAAGACTGCTCTAACTCCCGCCTGGGACAGCACTGGACCCCATACAGTGCTGCGGTTGAGTACACAACATGCTACCAGCCAAAATCTTGCCTCCCACAAAAATGCTCTCCCTGCCCGAGGACTGATGCTGTGTAGCCACTTTTCTGCTGCAAATCTGGAGAGCGATTTATCTCAGTGCCACACAGTGCACTGGCTTTGCTGGGAAACAGATGCATGCACTTCAATAAGCAGACCATGCCACAAACAGCAAGACCTCCCAGACACTTGTGGTAGAGGGTGCTCAGGCTCTGGAAGCTCTGAGACCAGCCCACGCTGCTATGCACATCTCCCAGCTTAGTGTTGTCTCTCAGTTCTGAGGGGGGTCTGAACCTCAACTTTCCATATGGACCTTCAGGAGATCATGTCTGGACTCTGTAATCCAGGTCCTGATCTGGTGCACACCAGGAGTACAACCAGCAGCTTTTCTTAAGCAGATAATTTCAAACCAATGATCCCTGCCACTTGATGGCAGGGATTACACTGGGAATGGGTGAGAACTAATAGCAAAATACTCTCTATTTCTTTGAAAACACTCCTCTGTCTTGCAGCAATTTTCTTGTTCTCTGTTGATTCAGCATAACCTCTTATTTAAGGTAATGCAGTGCTTGTGAGAAGTGCCTGTATCATCTCCAAACTTTCTCCTTCCACACAAGCGGCCTAAATGCAGGGGTCCTCCTTTGAGGTCTAGAGGTGTTTTCCATACATCAAATTGGGAGCCTTGTTCAAACAGCTTTTTTCCTCGGTTCACTCCTTTCTACAAGGCATATAGCATGGGAGCTGTAAGCTGTGCCCAGCCTCCAGCCCAAGTGAAAGCAGAGAGGCTGCTCCCACATCTGGCTGCTTGTTCAAGTGCATTCCCACTCACAGAAGGACATGAGAGATTATCTATCTGCACTCCTGGATGGATCTCCTCACCCTTCTCATCTCCAGAAGGCCACTTCAGGCATATGGAGCAACTCCATACACTGTCACCCCACCTCAGCTGCTCCAGCCTGAGGGACAAGGAGAAGCAAGCCCAGGGTGGCCAAACCAAAAGACCTGTCAAGCATTTTTGGGGAAAGACACCTAGATCTCCCCAAAAGAAAACATAATGAACCCTTATATGGGACCTGTGATTCATACATGAAATAGGCTTTAACATCACTCTGGTGTATACCCCAAGACATTGGCTCAGGGCAGAGTGGGGAAGCTCTGATTCCTGCGGTTACATCCTTCCCACCACTAGTGAGACAATAAACACAAGCACGTTGGTGTATTTTGTGTGATGTGGGCACCTGCAAAACTGTTTTTTTTATCCTTTTTTTCCCCCATAAACCACAGAAGATACAACTCTGAGTCACAGCCAACCTGAAAAACAACCCCACACTTCTGGATGAACTTCCCCCCAAGACATCTGACTTCAAAACATTGTTTTCTAACCACTACTAATAACCCACTTTGTAATCTACTTTATCTGAACATGATTTCCCATTAAGTGAAGTAATTCATTTTGCTTATAATCCTACTTCTGACAGTGTTTTAGTCAGGGCAGGAGAAGAGACATCCTCAGAAAACAACACAAACAAAACACACGGGGAGATCACAGGAATGTCAATGATAAAAGAATTTGTGAGACCATGGAACACAGAAAGCTTTGGGATCATCCCCCAGATGGTATAAAAAACCTTTATAAACCAGGTGAGAAGTCACATGTCTGGGATAAATCTGAACTGAAATGGAGCTATTGCTATTGCATTTTACCATTAGCCAAAAAAGACACAAGGACTACAGTGGGCAAGGGGAAAAATTAATAACCCATTAAACTGTTACGTGACCTAGATTTCACTGAAGAACTGCAGAAGTAATATTTTTTTTCAGCAGCATCTGCTGCCATTTCTTCTCCTTCTGTAAAAGAAAGTAAAATAAAAGGCAGCATCTCGTTAGTGCTGTCGCTGGTGTAGCCAGCCACACATCATTTACACCAAAATCGTTTCAGGGCAGGCAGGGCAAAACACACGCCCTCAAAATCACGTCCTCGCCCTGTGCCTCTGGCTGTGTTTCATTTTGGAGACAAGAAATTGATTTAGCCAAGAAGGAGGCAACATTTGCCCTGTTTTTAATGTTTCAGGCTTTTTAACCATGCAGTTTGCTTTATGCAGGTACAGCTCGGAGCAAGTGCCTGATGGAAGAGCGAGAGAGGGTCTCTGAGGGCACCTTTCTCTGCATTTTGGCGTTTCAGCTCACAATAGTTAATCACTCTACACCAATCTCAGCAACTGTTGACACAAAATAGGTGGAGATCAGGTCTGTGCAAGCACAAAATACCAGAAATGCAAACTACATGTAAACACACTTCAGGTAGTTATGACAAGAATAGACCAAAACCTGACTTGCAAAGCAATGACAAATCATTACTCTCCCTGCTTTCATTTTTTTTAACACATTGAAGGTATTTTTTGTGACAGAAGCATCTGGAAAGAAACCAAGTCCTGAGAACTCTATTTACAGAAGATGGTGCAGCATCGCAGCATTTGCAACACAGCAATTCCACAACAAAGTGGAATTTAATTTTTATGCCAGACTCTTGTTTTGAGACAGAACACACCTGAATCATAGAATCATAGAATAGTTTGGGTTGGAAAGGACCTTAAGATCATCTAGTTCCGACTCCCCTGCCATGGGCAGGGACACCTCACATTAAACCGTGTCATCCAAGGCTATTTCCAACCCGGCCTTGAACACCGCCAGGGTTGGAGCATTCACAACTTCCCTGGGCAACACATTCCAGTGCCTCACCACCCTTACAGTAAACAATTTCTTCATCATATCCAATCTAAACTTCCCCTGTTTAAGTTTGAACCCGTTACCCCTTGTCCTCTCAGTAGAGTCCCTCATGAAGAGACCCTCCTCAGCATCCCTATAGGCCCCCTTCAGATACTGGAAGGCTGCTATGAGGTCTCCACGCAGCCTTCTCTTCTCCAGGCTGAACAGCCCCAACTCTCTCATCCTATCTTCATAGGTGAGTCTCAGCCTTTTTAAGTAAAAAGTACCAAACAAAGCCTCCTGATCCTGCACAGCAAAGCTAGGGCTGGAGCAGAGAAAAGAGCAAGCAGCAAATGTTTGTATGGCACTGTTTCATCTTATTTCCTTGACACCTGACAGTATTTTCATTACAGAATATTAATGCACTGATTAAAAAAGTTTGTCGGGTACAAAGCCACCCGAGAAAAGGATGGAAGGCCCAATGGAAAACAGGGTTGGCTTTTTATTCTGCTTATTGACTTCTCACTTGCTGAGCACCTTTTGTTAGTCAAGACTATTGGCAGGTAAACCCCGTCTGCACCATGCGATGCTCTGCAGTGGGAACCAGCCTTTCTCCCTCTCAAAAAAAGCAACAGTGTGAATAAAATAACACAAGTTATTTTATCTGCTCAAAGCTCAGGGCACCACTAACCAGTCTTACTTTGTGCAAAATGATTCCACGCTTGCTCTTGAAATAAATGATGTTTCCTCTGATGGTTTTCCCCAGCCTGAATCCAGGGCCCATCAGAGCAATGGCTAGGGGAAACATCCTCCCCTGGTGCTCCTGGACAGGGTGACCCCAGTTTTGGGGTAGTTTGGGGTGCATGGAGGCTGCCAAGACTGGACTGAGCAAGAAACCCAGGGTCTATCAGCTCTCCAGGTTGAAAACTCTTTCTCTGCTCCACCTGAATTCCTGGATCATTTCTGCCAAAAAACTCTTTATCCACCTCCTCCAAGCATCTGCCCTCTTTGGAAAAACACCTCTGTTTCATGCCAGAACTGTATCACTACTCCTTAAACACACATGCCGAAACCAAACCCCGCATGTTTAAACCACTGCGCTGTATTTTTAAACAGCTTTACTGAACTAAACAAAAATACCAGCCTCATCTGGTGACACAACGGTACCTGATGGCTCTAAATTCACAACTCTTCCCCCTGTAAGCTATTTGCTCAGCTTTTCTAATAATACCTTGGCTGCCTGGCAGTTCTCCAGGGCTGTCTCAGGCATTATGCAAGCTTAACATTTTTTCATCTGATTTCAATATTTTCTTATGAGTAACTATACAGGATTTTACTTAGTGAGTATTCCTGATTGCTGTAATTTAAGAACAGAGAAATAGACTACAGATGTAATATTATTATTACAATTGGCATTCAAGGTGAAATGCATAACAATTAGCTAAGACTTAGTGAAAACATAAATGTAAAAATCTGCTTGAAAAGCCCAGCACGTGGTATGTTTAGAACATCTAAGTTACCACACATATTTGAATTGCTCTAACGGTATAACAATTCACTCAGCAAGATCCTTTTTATAATAGCTTTCTTGGGGTTTTGTGCTTTTTGGGGGAGAGCAGGACTATTTTTACATTGCAAACACCTACTGCCTTACTTTGGAACAACAAACAATATGTATTCGTTAAACCCGACACGTTAATTCTTTCTCATTTTTATTTTTCCCTGCTTTCACATGTGTTCCCATTAACAAACCAGTGCTTAAATAACATCTGTACACATATTGTTGAATCACACAGAGGAGAAAAGTAAATAGTTTCCAAAATCTGATGGTTAAGTTCGTAATGCTGAAGTTGAGAGAATAATTTGTGAATGTTTTAACATTTACAAGTAAATAAGTACTTGTATTTACTGTATCTGATTACTGAGAAAAGTATTTGTTATGTTCTTACACAGATTCAAATTGCATCTTGACCTTTTCTCGTTTAATCTGTTTACTGCAACAAAGCCGTAATAGATACATCTGAAAACAAGCAGATATTTTATTTGCCTACAACTAAAAATGTGATATGCTCTGCAAAGTGGCAAACTGAGTATCTTGCCTATTTATTGTAGCTTGTGATTTGGTAGGCAAGTGGGGGTGAACGTCCACCCCTGTGCATAGGACCGGCACCTGCTTTTGCTATGCTCCCTCCCTGCTTGCCTCCTCCCCCACTTGCACTCTAAAAATAGTGCTTAAGTGGGACTAAAGTGGGGCACTGGTCATGTGCTGGCCTTTTGCTCAGGCGAGTATCACCCTCAGCAAAGGAATGGAGCAAAGATGATGCCTATGCTAAACACCTATCCCAGCGAAGGAGCTGGCATGGGGCTTAACACATGGGAATGGTGTACTTTAGATGCACCAAATCCCAGGCATGACATGATAAAACAAAGCAAAACAAAACAAACAAACACAGTGGGAAAACATGGGCCTGGGACTGATTTCCAGAAGGTGGCAGGGTGGAGAGCCATGCAGCCGCTTCTCCTTCCTCTTCACCTCTGTGGAGGAGTAGGTAGAGGCTTTTCTGCCCCATTTGCATCTGGCCCCATCAGCACCCCCCCATCTGCCCTATCTGCATCCCTCCATCTGCCTCATCAGCATCTGTCTCCATCTGCATACTCCCCATCCACTGCATCAGCATTCCCCCATCTGCACCTCCCATCTGCCCCAACAGCACCTTCTCCCATGCCCCCCACCTGCATTTCACAACCTGCATCTGCCCCATTTGCATCCCCCCATCTGCTCCATCCATAAGCCTGCCATCTGCAAGCCAGGCTGGGCATGACTGGTGAGCAGATGGGAAGGACACCCCTTGTCGTGGTGCTCCCAGTTCAGCACTGGAGGGTGAGGAGCAACCCCATGTGAGAAGTGAAGAATCCTCCCATCCCCATCATACCACCCTGCCTGCCTTGCCACAGCAAAGCTCTTCATCCCCTGTCCCATGCAGCTACCACAGCAAAGATCTACCACTATGTTTACCCATGAGCAAAGAAATGGACAGATGGGAGAATTTCCTGCTGGAGGGGACTTATGATGGGGCTAAAACAGTAATAAAGTATTTCTGGGTGTCCATAGCCTGAGCTGGCTGTGCTAAATACAACAAGGTTGTCTGGTCTTTCTATCACAAAGCCATCTCAGATTTTTCAAACTCATCTTCAGGCAGGTCTTGAAGCATTTTAAAAACTTCTTCCTTATAAAGTTTCAGCAGAAATAACTTCTGCTGTCTCCAAGAATGAGATTAGGGAAATTTACATTATTTGATCATTTTTTCCAGTGTGTTTGATTGGAGTTTGGTGAGGTTTTTTTGCAGGCATAGGAAATTATACGCAAAATTGACATTTAAAGAAGCCAAGGTCATAAAATCAAGAACTCTAGAGTTAGGAAACCATATTACTAGAGCTGCTTGCACCCTATTCTTTAATCTACTTTATATGCAAACAGTTGAATTACTTGCTCATAGTACAATTTTTGATGGGGCCTAATGCCTCAGCTACCCTAATAATGATTATGTCTCTTACAAGAACAGGCCAAGGCACCATAATGTAGAAAAGTTGATTTCAACAAGAAACAAACTTTGTCAAAGTTGGATGAATAAGGCAGCAAAAGGCAAAAAAAGCTAAGCAGTCCTGGCTGAAGCAGCTGAACATTGAACTGAAGAAGAAAATTGAGCTCTACTGCTGCCTTGGACTGCTCAGGAGCTACCGAGTACATCATCAAACCCAAACCCTTCATGAGCAGTTACTGATTTTTGCATCTCTCCTCCATACCCAACACTGGAGGCTGGCAATGTAAAATGTAAAGGTGCTCAAAACGTGGAGTTTTGGTGGTTGTTGGACCTTAAACGAAGATAATTTGCTGCCATTTTAAGTCATATCACAGTCCCAGACCCACCCAAAACTGGTAGCTGTGCTGGACCTGGACCTCCTTGAGCCTCAGTTCTTCACATATGAACTGGGATAACTGTATTTTCTCTCTTTGCAGGGGAACTGTAAAAATACTATGCAGACCCACAAGCTTGCATGCATGTTCAGGCAAGCGGAGGTCAGGGGAGGACTTGGGTATTACATCAGTAAGCACCATAGGAAAGCCCAGCAGTAATTATTAATTCCATCTTCAAGCATGGTTTGAATACAGCCCAACAAATGAAGCACTGAAGAATGAGGGTAAGATAAAATATTGACTAGCTGCTCCATCATTGTCTGGTCTGTGCCCTAGATAGCACAAGGGTATTTTGGAAAAAACATAATGGAAGCACTTAATTAAAGGCTGGAGCTTTAAGGATTTGAATTTTCAAACTTAACCTTTTTTTTTTTCAAAGATTATTTTAATGTAGTTGAATGCAACTCTATTTAGAGAGGTAGTCACATACAGACAGGTACATATTGAGAGGTTATATAGGCACATTATTCTACAAATATATAGACATTTGTCTATGTGTATCTAGAATATAACCAAGCATGTGACACCCAATGCAACCCCTGATGAGAATTGTTCTCTCTTCTCTGTAAAGTACCAGCAGTAATTATTCACCATTAATTCTTAACAGGAAGAGATTCAGCTGGGATGTAGTAAACAAGAAAATTGTAGAGATTGTTCAATATAGCCTGGCTGGCTCTCAGCTGAGGTACAAAATGATTGGATCACACCTCTTGGATATTTCAATCACAGTTTTTATCACTGAGGAAAAGCACCTTATTAATCTGTACTTGGTCTGGTTCCTTCCATGTCCATATACACAACACTGTCAAGATCATGCCAAGTGCCCCTTCTAGTTCACATTACCATGCTTCAAACCCTAAAATGCTGTGGGGTTAAACAACTAACAAGACAGAAACCAGAAGGGTTCATTTAGACTAACGACATCTTGAACTCTGCTACCTTCCTACCTTCCATAGATTCTGGTTTTGTTGTTTTTTTTTTTTTGTAATAGGGTAAGGGCTCCCTCTTTCCAAAACCAGGAATATCCAACTGTGGCAAAAAGGTGGTCCTAAAAGGCAACAGTGGTGATTCACAAGCAAAATCATCACATGTGCAAAAAAAAAGGAAGAAAGAAAGAATCCTCCAAGTGCATTATTTCATTGCTTTTAAAAAATATAAAAAGAAAAAGCAAGGAAAAGGGGCAAGTTAAAACTGTGGTATTTTTAAAGACGTGTCCTACCACTGATACATTTCCTGGCATGTCTCACATCATCACTACTTTCCCGTGACTCCTCCACCATCAATAGGAGTTGTGTGCATCAACCCGGGGAGCCTGAACACCAGGCAGAAATGAGTATGTATGTGAAAAGCACCGTTTCTTTCGTTATGGCAGAGAACTGAAGTATGCAACTAGCACATCCTGTAAAGGCATTCAAAATATGACAAAAAAAAATTCTTCAAATGCTTTCAATCTGCAGAAAACAAATGTTCTCTTCACTGGCTGCTCTGTGGCAAACTTCTAATTCTATCCAGAAAATCCAGCATTCCCAGTCTGGGCTAACGACCATGCTACCAGACATGAGTTTATGTTTTTCATGCACATTTCATGTATTCCCACATGCTGTGTTGCTGCCAATAATTTATGACTGATCTGCACCCAGCCTGCCCTTCAGCATTTTATTTAATCTCTGCAACAGTGATTTACAATGACTCATCATTAATACAAAAATGTACATGTGTGTTAACAAGTTTGGAAGAATCTAAGGAGGAAGGCAAAATTTTTTGCAAGTCGTGGCTGACTGACTTATGAGCCCACTGAAGGAAAGCAAAGTGAACCAGAAATAATACACTAGCTCTTCCCTGTAGAAAACAATTTAGGTAAGAAGAGCTTTTTTCTCCTGCATACCACCTTAAAAGGAAAACAATTAATCAAAAGGTTGGGAAAGTGCTGCCCCATACCCGCATGTATTTGGGAGGGGATGAGTAGCTCATTGGTCAACCCATGGATGGATGTTTCCTGAGGATGTATGCATATGTGCAACCTTCACATTCAGCCTCCTTGTTCCTTAGCATCCACTACAAAAAGCAGGGGTCAGATTGCTGTATTTTGGCATTTCTGCCCACCATCTGCAAGAAAGCCCCGACTGTCTCTATAGCGTTAAATCTTTGTGCAACTGGGGAGAGAAGGAGAGTTGTCTCAATAATTTATACAATTGTAACACCACAGCAAAATAACCAAACTTGCTCAAGCAGAGGAAGCCTGCCCTACATCCACAAGACTTCAGTTATAATGTATTTTGACCTCCTTTTTTTTTTTTACTCTTTCTCCTTGCACATAAGGAACTTATAAAAACACATCTGACACAAAGTCAGAGTGAAAACTCCTCAAATCTGACCAAGATGGGCATTGAAAAGCACCCTGGAAAGTCACTCGGGAGAAATACCACCAGCTTCAGTTCAAAGCATCTTATGTTCATAATGTCAAAAAGATTTATTAATGGACCATCCTAAACCGACATACTTGCCCACACCAAATCCTAAGTTCCCAGACCCCTCCAAAGCAGCACACACTTGCTCCACCCCATCATTACATAAAACCCCTGACGAGCATACACAGCTTCTCAACTGGCCAAAGTGCTTATATCATTAAACTGAATGACAACCATAACAATTAGAGTATCTCCTGGATGAAGGCTGGAGGATGTAAAGTTGAAGCAAACACTGATTTTTCCTAGCTGAGGCAAAATACTGTGGTTCACGTTTTCTTATAACACATAGTTTATATTTAGTGCCTTTTATTACTCCATTTTAAAGTAAGTATCTTGGAAGCATACTTCACATACACTAAGTATTTGGTGTTTTCTTTTATTCAGTGTCTTAAAGGGCTTCAAAAAATTGATCTCCCAGGGCTGCTGTGGGGTCATAGAAATTGATAACCCTTACAAGCTATGCTTATGTGAGCCCGCCTGTGTCTCCCAGATAGTGCACTTTGTAAATTAATCCTCCAAAGGCAAATATATTGTAAGTAGCTTGTTATCTCTAAAGTACTAAATTGAAGAATACATGGGATTATATTGACAGAAATTACATTTTCTGTAATGGGGTTTAATATATCTGAAATCTCTCCCACAGGCTCCTACTCTCTCTAAGAGAGGAGGGTTTGTTAATGTAGGTGCAATGGACATCAAGACCAAATTTATTCAGTAAAATGGATTAGGCCATGTAATCAGAGCTTCAGTAATATTAATCTCTGACACTTATTGAACGGAAAAAAAACCCCAACTTTTGTCTGCAAACTGGCATTCCTCCCTCCCTTTTCCCCAGCAGGCTCGCTGTTTGCCTCGGCCATTTTCTGGGTATTACTTCAAAGAGGATAAGGTTTCCCATCATAAACACTAATCTAAAAATATTAGGACAATTAATTAGATACACTTAGTTTTACAAGGTATTAGATTGCAATACACTTCAAATACGACACTTATTCTGGGATAGTGGGAGAAACCTGCATTTCAATGCAGTAACAAAGGGTAATAAATCAAACTTTTTTTAAGGGTTTACTGTTGTGGTTTTATACTTAAATCAAAAGTAATTTTCACTGGTTGCCTTCACCACATCCTGGATAGTTAGCAACCCAAAATCCACCATAGAAAACAGCACAGATCCCAATTTCTTTCAAGAAATCACTTCCACAACAGATCAGGGGCTCCAGCAACCCTTAGCTGGACTAAATAAATTAAATTGCCCCACACTCTACTTTGGCAGCAGAAAGACAGATTGCCCTCAAAGTTTATTCAAGCTTTCAGAAACTGGACTTTTAAAACAAACCAGTGAAGAGACAGAAGGATGTCAGTCAAAAAGAAACACCCCATTACCAGCGATAAAATAAAAGCATGACAACATCCCAAAATAACAGTACATTCTGCAGAAATGGGGCCAACTGCCCCTTCTTTTCACCCAACATCTCAACCTCTTCCAATACCAAAGTTCTCAAAATGAATGTGGCTTCCTATTAAAGAAGACACATCCTCAGCCAGAAGGAGTGGTACTCAAATGCAAATATACATACATCTGCCCAAGAGATGGGAAAATAAATAAGGTTTGTTTTATGCAGTAGCAAACCTCTTACTTCCCATAACTGAAAAAACTCACTCTCCTATATCCCCTATGCATCAGTAAACTGCTGGGGGGGGAGCAGGCAGCACAAGGTATATCCTCAAAAATGCAAAACATTAGCCAGAGGGTGCCAGCAGCCATACAGAAACACCAAGGAGAATTACTTACCAATTGTTCACTTGAAGTATAGTGAGCCCTGTGTCTTGTGCCAACTGCTTTTTCTGTTCTTCTGAAGGGTAAGGGTGCTATAAGACACCAAAATAAATATACACATTTAAAACGATGCTGGTTTTTTTTTGCCTGCTTGTTAAACTAAAAAACAACCCCCCAAACCAAACCAGGAGTGTGACATCTATTGAAAGGTGAAAATGCTGAGGTGTGTCACTCTTTTATAATTATTAATGGGCTACTACATCACTTAATTAATGGCAGTAAAAGACAAGCCAATTATAAAGATTAGTGAAGTGGAGAAATAACTGCTTAGGATACTGGCAGTACCTTGATACTCAAGAAGGGTATTTGTTGCATTAGCTGAAAGTTTTTGCACTTGTCTCAAATGACCGATTAGAGTCAAATCATCTCTTCCCCC
>JASSUY010034762.1:0-12896 GCA_032466535.1 Forpus xanthops
GCAAACTTGCTGAGGGTGCACTCAATCCCACTGTCCATGTCACTGGCAAAGATGTTGAACAAGACCGGTCCCAGCACAGCCCACTGAGGGGCACCACTTGTTACTGGTCTCCAGCTGGACACTGAGCCACTGAGCACAACTCTTTGCGTGCAGCCATCCAGCCAGTTCTTTATCCACCAAGTGGTCCTCCTATCAAATTGATGTCTTTTCAACTTAGAGACAAGGATGTCATGTGAGACAGTGTCCTGCATAAGTCCAGGCTTTCTTACTGAATACACTGCCTTTGTTTTTTTAAACCTTTTACTGGCCTGATCCCTCATTAGTCTTTCATGCATTTCACTTTGAAGGGCTACACTTCTTAGGAAGATTAACAAGGGGAGTTTACATTTCTGGACCAAATTTCTCATAGGTTGAAGTAGATATTACAGATTACAGCAAATATTATTCCATGTGTCATTTTCCCAGCTGTAATGCTTATAATGTTTAGTTGCATAAAAAGATAAGCTGCAATTTCTGGAAGCTTACCCTCTTCTTCCACACCATTTAAATGTCTTATACTCTAAAAGATTAAGGAAGTCTAGAAAAAGACATTATTTTGCATTCTACCTGCTTTTTTCAGAAGTGTTTAGAAGATGTATATCCCTTGATCTTTTAAACAATAAACAGACTAAAGGCAGCAATTTAAATATAGTAAATAATACCAAATTTCCCTTTCTTGTAATTTGTTGTTTTAGTTTGACTTTTCATTTTTTTCAGCTCTGTGCACAGTTTTTTCAAATCTGTATGCAGGCCTAACAGTAATAACCTGGAGAACTGTGATTTCTACAGTGCACAGGCCTTGGGGTCTGTACCCTAAGGGAAAATTCCTCCAGAAAACTATTTCTGCCACATCATCCAAATATACTTCATAAAGAAAAGCAATAACCTGTAAATAAAACCACTGCCAAGGAATTAACACAGGATAAATTTCAGTGCTACTTACAACAGATAAAAAAATGCGATTGTTCTGTGACAGGAAACAAACAATATGCAAATGATAGAAAAATACATTATCTATATGTTATCACTCCTGAATTTATTTTCACACTGGTACACTCATCACCAGTCCCCATTATCCAATGTCAAGTGATTACTGCCAGCTCAGTTTCAGAATATTAACTACAAGAATTTACAGCAATTTCTCATTATACAGACTACTGGTCCATAGTTGCAGACATGTATTTTCTCATAGAGGGGTATTGCTCTTACCGTAGACTGAAGAGTACATTGCCATCAGGGTATACTCGGAGCATGACATTTTCCACAGTTGTATCATGGATGAAAGATCTTTTGGAGTGTACAAAAAATACATCAGGCACCCACATCTTTTTTATCAGTCTTCCATCAAAAGTCATGCTTTTGTTTTTGTTACTATGAAATGAAAGTCTCTCATCCTTCCAGTAATGTCTGAGATACAAAGTCATTGTGAAGTCCTTTGTTTAATTGAAAATAAAAGAAGACAATGCATGGTTTATTCATACACAATAGAAAACAATACAAAGTAACCAAGATCAGTGTCTTCTCTGGGAATCATCTGGAGGACCCTCAGTGAGAGGAATTATATCCTACTTAATGAGTTTAAATAT
This sequence comes from Forpus xanthops, assembly GCA_032466535.1. Classification (NCBI taxonomy): domain Eukaryota; kingdom Metazoa; phylum Chordata; class Aves; order Psittaciformes; family Psittacidae; genus Forpus; species Forpus xanthops. The sequence continues at coordinate 1,626 of JASSUY010034762.1, forward strand.
AGATGAGAAATACCTCTGAGATACTGGCTGTTTGCCTTGTCACTGGTTTCTGAGTCTGAGGTACATACTTCATTTATACTGAGATAAAACTTTTACAGATTTCAGTGCTCTGCAGTATTGGACCATCAGTGAAGTGATAAAGGAACTTTCAAACTAAGCAGAGGAAAATGGAAAAAGGTTTCCTCTGGAAATCTTCACAAGCTTTTCCCAGAATGGAGTGTAGTTCCTTTACAAACGGATTAACTTGATTTCCTCATGAGTATTAGGTCAATTTATAAATTTCATTAATCTGTACACTTTGTCCAAATACTGAACAGGGGATTAATGAATGAAATGCATCATAAAGAAAAAATATGAAGAATTTCATAAGAGTAAAAAACTTTAATTCTACAAGAATTACAATTCTTTTAATATGAAATACTGTTTAAAATATTTTATCATCATATTTACAGAAATAGCATGACTAAAAATACACATGTCGAAAGAGATGGAGAGGATGCTCCAAACCCAGTCTGAGCTTCTGCACAGCCTGGCTGCTTTCTGCTTTATTAGGCAGACATCATTTACCTCAATAGAACAATTACTTCTTAAAAGAAGTAATTATAAGAATACTGGGAAGATACTTAGGTCTTCTCCTGTAATATGATTTGGGTAGATTTGCAAAGGAATGCATGGGTGCGTACTGACGGACAGATCCCATTGCAAGCTAAACACCTACAACTAGACCTACACTCACTGTGAAAAGATACTGTAAATGAAATCTCTTTGCAAAGCTAATGTGCCTTGCTATTCTAGGATTTGGCACTAAAGGTTGGCATTATCAGTGACAATTTCAGCTAAGAAATGAACAGCATGCACTCCAGTGCTACAGGTCCTTGATTGTAGTGTGGGCATCTACTTCCGAGGGCCATTCATAGAACTGATTTTTCTACTTCCATTTGTCACATCTACAGCTCCACCCATGCCAGAAATTATGGGAATATTCAGATATGAACAAGCAAAGGAAATAAAGGATATGGAGCCTCTTGTACTAATGTGCTGAGTACTAACAGCTCATGCAGAAGCCCACGGAGCTTACTGAATGGTTGGTGCTTTCAGATTGGAGCACTGTCCACTCTGATCTGTTCCTCTTGCCCACGGAGAAATTTGACATGTGCTCTTATATAACACTTACTAGTTTAAACAAGAATGACTTGCATGCTTCAAGGGAAGGTTGTTCTCTTTCAGGGTTTGCTTTCTTTAACTGTATTATTCTGTATCATCCAGCTGGGTGTTTCTGAAACCCTGAATTTTGACTGAACTTCTTTATTCCAGTTCCACTTACCATGTCAGCTTCAGATACGCTGTCAATGCTTTCTACCTGCACATCAATGCCCACAAGTATTGGCGACTCTTCATTGTAACAGAATAAGAGAGTGATGAGGAGCATAAATCCATGGAAGACTGTGTATTAGCAACATACAGAAAGTACCCATCCCAGCATTTAGTATGGTCTGTCAACTTTAGTACACTAAATGATTAAGACCATGGCAACAAAATAAAACATGATGCTAAATAGTTGTAGAAATAAGTAAAAAGCCTTCAGTAATTATTTTGCAGCCAGACTTACTGGCATCGCAGTTTGGACAGCAGGGATAGCTTCCTTATTCAACTGCTAATGAACTGCTTGGAGTGCTATTTGGAACTTTCATAGGGAAAAGCTGAGTAAATGCATCAAATACATCAAAGATTGTAAAGTTTTCTTACCAGTTCCAATGCTTATTCCCACACTTATAAACAAAACAATCATTACATCTCCTAATTATCTTTAGTTACTCAACTATTTAAAGTTTGGCATAGATATCCATGAAAAATGATTGCTTCCTCTCTACCTCATAAGGGAAAAGCTGTCATGGTTTAAGCCCAGGTGGTAACTCAGACCAACGCAGCTGCTCACTCACTTCCCCTCTTCTTTCCCCCCCACTCCAAGAAGGATGGGGAGGAGAATTGAAAGAATGTAACTCCCACAGGTTGAGATAAGAACAGTCCAGTAACTAAGGTATAATAAAAAACCAGTACTACTACCACCAATAATAATAATAATGGAAATAAAAAGGGGAGAGAATACAACTGCTCACCACCCACTGACACCCAGCCTGACCTGAGCAGTGATCTGGGACTCCTGGGTAATTCCCCCCAGTTTCTATATGGGGCACGATGCGCTGTGGTATGAAATACCCCTTTGGCTAGTTTGGGTCAGGTGTTCTGTCTCTGCTTCCTCCCAGCTTTCCGTGCTCCTCCTCACTGGCAGAGCATGAGACTGAAAAAGTCCTTGATTGGAGTAAGCATTACTTATCAAGAACAAAAAAACAGTGTGTTATCAGCACTGTTCTCAGGCTGAAGTCAAAACCACAGCACTGAACCAGCTACTAAGGAGAAAAGTGATTGCTACTGCTGAACCCAGGGCAATACTAAAAATATTCTATGATAGAGAATCATGTATTACTGAGTACATAATTTATCATCAAGTACAATACATGCCAAACTGCACTAGGTGACTTTATTTGATATACTACCTCACTATTTCATGCCACTGAAAAAGGCTGCGAGTTGGTAACATAATGGGCTCCATACGGACAAATTATAAAAGCATATTTGCATTTTTACAATAACCTGACAAAAAAAATCAAAATTATAGCAAAACATAAACTGTAACATCTAGAATGATGGATCTGGTTCTAGATAGGTTATATACCTGTGCAATTTTCAGCAAGCAAGTATTTCCACTGAAGCAATTATTTATCACTTCCTTATGCAGGAGAGAGAGGAGAAAGGTGCGTATATACGTGTGTATACTCCCCTCTTCTTCTTCTCCCCCAGGAATATTCTGCATTTGGCCTTAAAATTGACAGTATTTATTGTACATAGGATTTCAATTACATGAAAACCGTGAAAACATGAGAACTGTGAAACAGGCTCCTTAAAAAGAGATTCCTGTTCTCTGTTTAGGGAAAGGCCAAAGACCATCTCATGCTGCTTAATGAGAAAATACCATTCAGCCTAGCATTCATCGCAGACAATTATTAAACCACATATCCTAACCCCAGAACTGTCCTATTATTATTATTATAGCAGCTGTGAATATTTCCTTCCTATTCTGACTCTACTTTTGCAAGAAATCTAAGTAGACAACAAAGACATTAAACTCGGCACATATATGCAACTGTGGTCACCTTGCTCTGCTATTCACTTTTCTAATCTGAAGTATTTTTATATTGTTGTCAGTAATACCACCACCCCTATAAGATACATATTAGCCTTACTCTGGCCAAGGCCTTCTGAGCTTTGAAGTTTTCTGTGATTAAAAATAAGCTATACAAGAAAAAGGAGTAAGTAACTATTAGGAACAAGTTACTGAGAATTGTAATTTCTTCATCACTTGGGTCTGATTTACTACAATTAGCTATTTTTTAAAAAGAGCATTTCAATAAGCACCGAAAAGGATCCTAAACCAGCCAGAACACTGAAGCAATTTGTCTATTTTTGTGTATGCACCACAACTTTCTATCAAGCACACTGAGAATTTCCATCTCTGGCTGACCATCAGGCAAAACATGAAATTCACTTTGAAAACAAAGTAATCAGCGAAAGGCAGTGTTTTTTATTCCTCAGTCTGGAAAAAACTGGGGATGGCAGAGAGGATTTTCTTACTAAACTGAACAGCTTCAGTTGCTTCTGAAGCATCGATAAAAATTATTTTACAGGGATTAGTGATTCTCACAATGGAGGCTACATAGATTTTCAAGATAATTACTTCCCAACAGAAAAATACAGAACTGTTTTCAGATGGGTTTATCTTCACACAAGCCAGTTCCAGTCTTCAGTTTTAAAGGTTTAAGCATAGCAAAAGAATTCCCTGATGATCATGGAATTTTTTAAATATGTAGCACGGCAGGTAGGTTCTGTAATACCCTTTTTAGAAGGAATATTACATAAAAAGGATGTCCTTTTATCACTAGAGGATTGACTTCTACAATAATAATGACTGGATTAGTGAATTCTATAGTATTTTTGTAACAGACCTTTGAACACACAGTGGACTGCACCTGAAATTCCTGAAGTTAAATGTTGAATTTATTAAAAACAGCCACTGTCATCTGCCAGTTGGCTTTGTAATAGTGAATGATGGAAAAAAGCTAGGTCTGCAGGAAATTCCCACTAGGAAACAGAGACTAGGGAAGTATTAATGTCTACATGAGTACCTTCTTCTAAAGATGGCCTGTAGAAGAAAAATAAATATGTAAACAAGCCCCAGCAAAGTGATGCTATGTATGTTTCCTCTGGCAATGACCGAAACAGAAGAATTACTGGCAGTGGCATTTTCTTCTTGTTACTGTTTTGTTTCTTTCTTATTTGTATGAAGGTGGGCTGGAATGGAAGAATTAGCAGTGAAAGAGGAAAAAAAAATCAGGAAAAGCAGTCTAAGTTTTCCTGTTCCGGACCACAGCTATTCCTTCTAGCAACACATGAGAAAAGAACATTCCACTTTCATCAGAATGAGTCTTCTCAACCCCAGTGAGACACTTCTGACCTTTCAGGGAGGGCTCTGGTGCAGAAGAGAAAATAGATTGGTGGCAAAGACCTATTAGAATTACAGCATTGTTTGAACATTCAGTGTGCCCTATTTTCTTTCCTTTTTCTACCCTTTTACCTTCAGAGGAATCTAAATACTACTAATTTAGTTTGAGGAGGGAGGAACCATAAAGGAAAGAGAGCTAACGGAATTTCTGATCCTCTGAGAATTTGGAATTAAGATTATGCACAATTGCAGAACAGGAGGTAAACTGTCTAGGACTGCTACCTCTTGACCAGCTAAAGTCCACTAAATTATTTTCCATCATATCTGATACTGTCTAATGCTATTACCCACTACACTGGTTGACAAAGTAGAGAGAACAAATGTTAAAACTTCTTTAACACATTGTTAGCATAGGAAACAGCAGGTCCTTAAGACACAATGTAAAAGTAAATAAAGTTGTCATATATATTCACACATATATATACAAACATTGTCATGGTTTAAGCCATAACTCATGCATTTTGCTCACTCACTCCCACCTCTTTCTTCCCCCCGCTCCCGGAAGGATGGGGAGGAGAATAGAAAGAATGCAACTCCCACAGGTTGAGATAAGAACAGTCCAGTAACTAAGATACAGCACAAACCACTGCTGGTACCACCAGTAATAATAATGACAACGGAAATACAAGGGAAGAGAATACAACCGCTCACCACCTGATACCAAGCCTGACCAAGCCATGAACCCTCCTCTTCCGGGTCACTGCTCCTCATCTTTACATCCTGGGTATGACGTGCTGTGGTATGGAATACCTCTTTGGCTAGTTTGGGTCTCTGCTTCCTCCCAGCTTCCCCTCCTCCCTGGCAGAGCATGAGGCTCAGAAAGTCCTTGGTCAGACTACATATTATTGCAACAACTGAAAACATCAGTGTTACAAGCGCTGCTCCCAGGCTGACAGTTAAAAACACAGCACTGCACCAGCTACTAAGAAGGAGAAAAATGACTGCTACTGCTGAACCCAGGACACACATACACGTCGGGAAAATTTCCATGCACACAATAACAAGATCATAAGTTTCCATAATCTTTACACTACAAATAGTTAGAGAGTGGTTGGAAGGTTGTACTATCAGAAAACAAATGCACAGAGAAAGAAAAAAAATTACTTCCTCTGTATGCTAGCCTATGATTTTTTTTTTTTTTTTTTTTGAATGGAGAATGTTAATTTTTAGTAATTGTAGAAAGAATTCATGAAACCAAGAATTCACCCCAATGACTTCTGCTGGTATTTTGGAATAAGATAGTTCAGAAAATAATAGGCTATAGATAAATAGATGCATAGTAGAAAATAAAGCAACTTGAAAGCATTTCTAAGAATTCACTTTAACACTTTATTCTCCTAAACCAAACTTAGCAGTTTTGGCTGCTAAGTGGCCCTCGGATCCGAGTTTCTAGAAGTCTCTGTTCACTGTCTGATACTGGCCTGAGCTCACCCTTTCTCACTGAGGTAAAAATATGGGGATGACCATTCAAAGAATCGCTAGCAACATAATTTAATTTATTACATTTTCTCGAGATCAAACTTCTCATAGATCACCTGTTTATGGGGGTACTGAAAAATCAGCTGAAGTACTATAAGGCCATAGTATTAAAGATAAATTTCATGAAAAAATCTGAGTCTACTGACAGTTTCTTGTTCCCTTTGGTAGGACCTAAGCTGACAGACAGCCTTACCAGAACTGGCAACTATTATTATAACATTGAAGGACATCTCACATACCTATCTCCTGGCCTTTACGAGTACTCCTGAAAGCAGCAAGGACAAAACATAACTCCTACAATGTTCACTAATATAGTCGGTAAAGCTTGTTTGAGCGAGGAAAACATCAGTACTCTTATTTCAATGTCTAGGAGAATTACTCAAATCACTTTGCTGGACCACATCTGTTTGCATCAGTGGGTGTCCACCTATTGGAGACTTCCAAACAGAAGAGGACCATGAAATTACACAGAAGGCAATAGAACAATCCAGAAAATAAAAAAAAAAAAAAAAAAAAAAAAAGACCCCCAAACCCCTTAAACAACAACCCAAGAGCCTATCATAGGGAGTAAGTGGAGTGTAACAATGTAAGTTTAGTTTTTTAGAGAACATTTGGGTGCACTGAATTACTGCAGACTATAGTAGTGAACTATAATGAACTGCAGACAAGTAACATTTCTTCAGCAAAAATGTAGGAACAGCTTGCTAGCTGCTTGCTGGCTTTGCTTCACCTTACACAATATACTTCTCAGACTTTTCTCTAATGCATCAATAAATAGACAATGTCAGAATTAAATTTTAAAATCAGTGTGATCTCTTAAACTTTTTAACACACTCATCAAATCTTGAAGCCCAGATAAATGCAAATATCAGAATGGTACAGTTCTCTCTCACACAAATAAATATGCATTCCTAAGTATTCAGTAACATCAGCAACATGAACTGTCAAAAAGCCTAATTTTTTTACAGTCAAATGCTTTGTTATTTGCTGTAGGAAATGGACCACGAGAATAATCGCTTTCTCATGTACTTTTGGTTAATGCTTTAGAATCTTCTTTACAAGAGAATGCAGACAAATAGCTTTGGAGGGAGAATTGGGTTACACTATTAAAACAGTGGAACTTGTAGGTTAAGTAACATTTTCACATGGGATTTTTTTAAAAAGCCACCCATTTAACCAAGGCCATCTGTCAGCTGTGTACCTAATATCTTTAGTGCTGGCTGAAAGGTTTTTGTCCAGAAAGAAAAAGCGGCTGGTGAAAAGTCACAAAGTAGAGGAATATAATGCTGCATTTTGAACAAAACCAGTGAATCAAGCAAAGAGAAATTAAACGTATTTGGATCCTTTCCATGGAAAAACTGATTTGCACTTGTTAAGCTTTGGGATCTTCTGTGGCACTGATTTCTTCATAGTTCCAAATCGCTAAGACCTGGGAAATGAAGAACGAAGACCAAAGCATTGGTTGTGTAGCGAAAACTGCCACATCTGCCAGCATCAGCTGGTATTCCCCCTGTTCCTATTCTTTCTTTCTGTTAACACAATTCTGCCTGTCTCAGAACACTGTCATATGGATCCACTTGTATGTATTAGTAAAGATCTATGAAGATAGAGAGGGCACTGTGCTAGTATTGCTACTGCTGTCCAGCAGCAAGAGATCAGTAAAGAATGTGCAGCAAAAGATACCACAAAATATGCTGTCTCCTACCAGGCTTCTCTCCTGCATTGTGATTGCTTCATAAGCAATTCCTCTCAGCTACTGAAGAACAGGATAAATGCAAATGGCAATAGCGTATCAGAAAATTACTTCCCTTTTACCACTGACAAAAGCATATCAGCTGAGCTTAAAATAGACCTTCCTTACCACTATAGCGATAAGAATGTATTTCATTTTATTTCCATTAGATTCTTAACTGCTTCCTGAGACTAGCAAAGCACTAGATAAGACCTTATGTTGATATTAGGATTATTTCTGTTTATTTTGTTTTGTTATTACAAATAACCATTCACCAGCACTCACTCCAAAACTGTCAGTGAGTTTGAAACAGTCTGCTGGATAGTCATTCTTTTCAGGAGCTTTTGGATTAGACCAAACTTAAACCTATCACCTTGAACTTAAATCTGGAAGTATTGAGTGGCATATTTTTTCCAGGCACCTCCGTTTACTCACTGGGATATGTTCTGTTGCCTTGCACTGCTTAAGTGTGATTTTTATCAAGACATCTAGGGATTCAGAGATGTGTCATTGCTGGATTATCACGTAAGAAGTGATACAGAAGATAAACAGCTGAATACCTGCCACAAAGCGTGTAGCCTGAGAAAAATAGCTTAAACACATCAAAGGAGTACACTTATGCTACTTTTTCTCAATATTTGATACGGTACAAATAAAGTATCAGCTCCCCTGCTCATTTTAATAGGGGTTAAGTACACAGACAAATGTAATAGCTGCATTCCTTAAATGGAGCTACTTATTACAATTTCTCCTTTCTCCTTAATAATAGAGAATTTGCTTGGATTATCACTGCCAATCATTGGTGTGTTCATATACTATTCATCTGGAAATACATCTGGAGACCACACATGGCAGATGTGAAATTGGATTTGTGGGAATATGCACTAACACTTTGCACAGAAATTTAAATGTAAAAACCTGTGTCTCATTATTCATTTTAAAACAGCTGCTTGACTGGAAAAACTGAGAGACAATCACCAACATCTAAAAGCATAGGTATATTACATAAAGGGAACACTCTGCTTCATTATAATGTCCTTATAATGCTTTTACATGGTAAAATAAACTCCCATCTCCAATGCAACCACCACCCCCCACCCCCCCCCAATGAGACCACCCTCCTCTGAGCATGTGATCTGAATTTTTGGTGTCATATACCTTTAAAAGCAAAGCGAGAGAGACTTGCGCCAATAATAATAAAGGTATGTATGACTAGAGTCACTCAAGCTCCACCTGGAAGGTGAAACTAATATAAAATGACTCAAGAGAGAGGGGGTTACTGGGGGAAGATAACATCAACAGATTCCTGGGACCGGTCAATGAGCTGGATCTCTCATCTCCACCCATAGGGACACCTGTGGGTAAGACTTGTACTATATCCCGTGCTCTTCTAGGAAAGCTTAGGATCTCTATACAGTTACTTTTATTGTTACCTTTATATTTTAGAGCCAGGGTGTGTATTCATGTCAAAGCTTGTATCGATGTATGAACACATCGAGCACTTGTATTCATGTAAATATTATTTGCATGTACTTTGTGGACACTATTTATCACCAGCAATCCACCAGAACCTGTACCTGTTGCATCAATAAACTGCACTATTTCGGTAGCCAATCATAATTTCCTCACTGAACATGACCTCATCTCTCAGTGCAGCCGTGAGGGGTCATAAGCATGATTGAACTGGCAGTGTGGTGCATTAGCAGTGAATATGGATCAGTATGCAGCCGGACTGATAGTTGCAGCTAATTGTGCACTACCAGTGAATCTGGATCAGATGCGCCCGGACTGGTATTTGCATATTGGAGCTGTTCCTGGCCCCTCTAATAAAGCAAGGGGGTTGCTTCCCCCCCACTTTTAATGCAACATAAGTATACAAAGCCTTCATGAAATCCAACATGAAAATATATCTGGTTATGCAAAATTAATTAATAGTTCACCATTTCCATTTTGGGAACACACTATCAATATCAAACATACTATAAATCCAGAAATTATCCAAACAGGACAGTGAACAGAAAGGGTTCATTTAAAGGCTGCTGACAGCATGAACTTTATCAGATGAACACAGATGGAGAGAGTACATTGCTTACCTGTTATGCTTTCTTAAGGATGAGAATTGTTGCTGATGATGAAGATGGTGATGCTGACTTTGAGAACTACGTAGCACTGCTGTTGGCCAGAGGCAGGTGAGGAGCAGAAGTTTCATGACCAGAACCATCTCTTCCAAAAGAGAAATGCACCTGATCAGCCAGTTCACCTTGCTGATTTTTTATTTTTAGAGTTTTAATGTTTAAAAACAACAAAAATAGCACAGCAGAAAAAGGATGCACTTCTGATGTCCTCGACAAGTTCCCCTCGTATCTTGACAAATCACAAATATTCTTTCAGCTCTACATCCCTGTAGATTAGCTGCCAAACCAGAAGCACTTCGCTTTTAGAAATACAGCGGGTAGACCAATTTGTTTGGCCAGGCTGTACTCTGATTTGTTGCTTCCACTCTTTCAGCATAGGCGCATATTTGAATTCTCCATCACCCACTCAGTAACCTCTTCAACACTGCCTGTGCAGGCAAAGTGATGTCAAACATTTAATCCCCCTTAAATCCCACATAAAACCATATAAAAATCTGCTTTAATGACAAAGCTTTCTAAATTAATCTTGCTTTCTATGTATATGTGTATCTGCTCCACATAATTGTCTGGACAAAACAAGATCTTTCATTAACTGGCTACACTGTATTGTCTTTCTGATCATTAACATAATTTCTGTTTCTGTGATCTGCAGTAGCAAGCATTTTGTCAGTAGATACAAAACTACTTTTGGACAGCACAGTATCATGGAACAAGTCCAAACTAAAAATGAAGTCTTGTTTCAATATTCCCCAGTAACATTTGGAAATAACATTTTTCTTTTTTCTTTCACTAAGCTCTGCAACTATTTGACTTACCCTAAATTTATAAGGTGTGGGCATATCTAAGATCAAGTATCCTTCCATCACTCCTAATTTTATCTTTATTTCATTTAGCCTGCCCTGCCTGTTCAGTAGCAGACTGAATTTCAAAATTTTGCTTAAGCAATAACTTGAGCATGTATGCTTGCTTCTCTAATGAACAGTGATAAGACTTCTTGTGGACTTAAAACTGAGCAACACTGACATACCTTCATAGATGGCACAGTCAAATTTTATCCCTTCCAACACATCAGCAAGTTCAGTAGTTGAGACCAGTAACGAGTGGTGTCCCTCAGGGATTGGTGTTGGGACCGGTCTTGTTCAACATCTTTGCCAGTGACATGGACAGTGGGATTGAGTGCACCCTCAGCAAGTCTGCTGGTGACACCAAGCTCTGTGGCTCAGTTGATACGTTGGAGGGAAGAAATGCCATCCAGAGGGACCTTGACATGCTTGTGAGGTGGGCTGATGCCAACCTGATGAAGTTTA
>JASSUY010034763.1:0-24986 GCA_032466535.1 Forpus xanthops
GGAGGTGATCCTGCCCCTCTGCTCTGCTCTCGTGAGACCTCACTTGGAATATTGTGTGCAGTTCTGGTGTCGTCAACATAAAAAGGACATGGAACTGTTGGAACAAGTGCAGAGAGGGCTACGAGGATGATCAGGGGACTGGAGCACCTCCGTATGAAGGTAGGCTGAGAGAGCTGGGGCTGTTCAGCCTGGAGAAGAGAAGGCTGCATGGAGACCTCATAGCAGCCTTCCAGTACCTGAAGGAGGCCTATAGGGATGCTGAGGAGGGTGGTGAGGCACTGGAATGGGTTTCCCAGGGAAGTTGTAAGTGCTCCATCGCTGGCGTTGTTCAAGGCCGGGTTGGACATAGCCGTGGGTGACAGTTTAGTGTGAGGTGTCCCTGCCCATGGCAGGGGGGTTGGAACTGGATGATCTTAAGGTCCTTTCCAACCATAACTATTCTGACCCCCTGACATGAGCAGGGACACCTTCCACTAGAGCAGGTTGCACCAAGCCCCATCCAACCTGGCCTTGAGCGCTGCCAGGGATGGGGCAGCCACAGCTTCTTTGGGCAACTGGTGCCAGTGCCTCAGCACCCTTACAGAGAAGAATTGCTTCCTTATGACTAACCTGAACTTCCCCTGTTTAAGTTTGAACCCATTACCCCTTGTCCTATCACTACAGTCCCTCATGAAGAGTCCCTCTACAGCATCCCTATAGGCCCCCTTCAGATACTGGAAGGCTGCTATGAGGTCTCCATGCAGCTTCTTTTCTCCAAGCTGAACAGTCCCAAATTTCTCAGCCTGCCTTCATAGAGGAGGTGCTCCAGAACCCTGATCATCCTCGTAGCTGTCTCTGCACTTGTTCCAACAGTTCCATGTCCTTTTTTTTTTGAGGACATGAGAACTAATCAATGAATTAAATATAATTACTGTCAGAAAGTAATTAAGAACTTTAGATGGGATTCAGGTACCTGCAGCTCTCATGGTCCTGTGGTTGTTCTGACTGTAGGGGGAGTTGGGTGTAGGTAAACTCCTAATTTAAGCAGTTTAAAGTTTGAAGTGCCTGAAGTCAGGCGAGATGGATTTGCGGGCTCGGAGTAGTGATTTCTCATGTACCTCTCTGAACTTTCATGGAGCTCCTTAACTACTGATATGTTGTTTAATAAGGGAAAGAGAAACCTGTGGGAAAACAAAGACTATCAATAATCACACGTACTTCCATCTGGCAATAAAGTTCTGGGGAAAAAAATCAGTGCAACAGCTTGTTGCCTTTGAAACTTAATGCTATTAAAATGTTCAACATGAAGTTTCTATTTTTAAAATAGCAGTTGAAAGAAACGTGCAAGATTAATAAGCAGCTAAATTGAAACCACATTGGTTCATAGGTAATACAGACAAACACTGAGTTAATGGGGAAGCATTCTTGGGGAGAGCTATGTGTGTGCTCCGCTGCTTGTTTGGTTTTTATTTTGTCCTTCTTAGAAAGCAGAAGGGGGCAGAAACACCAACCTCTTAAATCTTTTATTTCCCTTTTCAGACTGTTGTTCAGTTGAGTTTATTAAGCTTTCTGAAACAGCAGCCTGTGACAAGTAAAGACACCATCTACCACCCTGGTACATAAGGAGTTGCTAATATAAACTGTTCTCCAGAAGTGGACAACAGGGCTGCCTGTGGAAAGCCTTAAAGACTAACAAGATGTGTAGCAATCATGTAGGAAGTGATGACAAGGAGATTTGAGTACTGAGCTATTTACTTGGAAGGGAGAAACCATCTGACACAGGTGTCCAAGACAGCTGTAGGTCTCTGTCGCTATTGATGCTGTCGGAGTAGTTCACCTTAGAATGGACAATTCTCATCTAGCTAAGAGGCAGGAGAGAGGAGCTGCACATCCAAGGAAGTGTTTAGAAAAGCAGTTGCAGATAGAATTTGTTCCAAGATAACCACAGTCTCATGCTAATAACCGTAATTGCCAGCCTAGAGCCTTGGATAGACTCTAGTTCTTGATATTAGATGAGAAAAAGGGAGTTTGAGCAGGGAAGTAGGATGCTGGTAGTTTGGAGAAGCACTTCAGTTTCATTGGCGCTGTGACCATTTACACAATGTCAAGATCTGCCCCACTGTCTGCAGTGGAGTTAGGATAGTCCGTGCCAGCAGCAGGGCTGTCCCATATGGCTTTTATTTTCTCCCACATCATTATTGGGATTTTTTAAGTCCAAAGGGAACTGGTTGTGTGGTAATAATAGAAGAATGAGCACTGGAGGACCTTGTTAGCAGCCTGAAGAAGAATATGCAGATAGTTGTTCATGAATTGTTAGCAGAAGCAGTGAATGCTCCCAGCAGGAGCTGTGTATGGAATAACCTGCCACGAATAAACTGCACAGAACATCCAGTGTGTATTTACATAAGAGACGTCTGTAAAATATTAAAGTAATAAATGTATATATTTACATTCACATGCATTGTTACCTTACACTAATACTTAAATGTGGGCTCTGTATTTCATTATGAGTTTGAATCAAAATGTATCTTTACAGGATTGAATTAAATGTGGTATTAAGACGCGATCAACAGCATGCTGAAGATAGCAGGGTGCTTTCCATTAGCTATGGCTTGCATTAGTGAAATGCTCCAAGACTCACTGTGCTCAAAAACATCATTTAGAGATGGTTCAAGCTTTGCACTGTTGCCATTGGCACCATGGCATAAGGAATGAGCAGCGAAGAGCAGACTTGTCCATGCAGTGTGGGTGACAGAGATGAGAAAAGAACCATGGATTTGTTGGAAGAGAAGGACAAGATGAAGCCAGGGCAATTTTCAGCTCTCAGACAGCTCCAGTGATGGCCTCAGCCTCCTTCATTGCCACTAAAACATGTAGGTGTGCTTCACAGGGCCCGGTTTCTCGCTGCTCCTCCAAGGATGGTCTCATAAGCTTTGGGTCTTAGATTTGTGGTCATGGTTTGTGTTTTATGAATCTCATTTCTTTGATGATGGAGGTTGGTAATAGGGATGAAGTCAGTGGTGAGAACCTTGAGGGGGGCCATGAATATTTAGGGAGGGATTTTCTTGTGTTTAAGAAGAAAACACAAAAATCTTTCCAGCTTACTGTTATGATTGCTCTGCTTTGGTATATGAACAAGTTACACAAGTTGCAAAGCTTCAGTAACTTAATAAGTAGAAGATGGGTACAAATTACCCAGTGGTAGCACTGGTAAGTAAATCCTTTTTTCCTGGCCAAAGTTGTGTATTAAAGCAAACCAAACAAAACACTCACTATTCTGAATGACAGAGGAAGAAAACCCAATTTTTTCTCATTGAACAAATGTCTCATTTTCACAGATCGTACAGCCATGGAATGGTTTGGGTTGGAAGTGACCTTAAAGCTCATCTGGCTCCAATCCCCTGTCATAGGCAGGGACAGCTTCCACTAGAGCAGGTTGCTCCAAGCCCTGACCAACCTGGCTTTTAGTGCTGACATACTCAAGCACTTTGGACTCTCAAAGTGGTTGTTTAGGTGTTATATGTCATTGTTAGAGTTGATGGAAACTAAAACTTTCTCTATTGAAGTATGATCTGAAGTCTCAAAATGAGTTGTCATATCCCATCAGGATATCAGGTTACTCACTGATTGTGGAATGAGTTGGACACTTGCTGTGCAGGGAATATTGTGGGAAGTTTTACTTTGGAAGCATCGAACCACTTTGGTCCTGAAACTTGAAAATACGGCGTTCAAGAATAGTGATTTTATGTGATCATGTGTAACAGTGTAATACGGAATAGGGTATAACAGTATGCACACATGGTATGTATTAACATTTGTTTTCATGTAATGTACGTATAAGTTGAAACAATGAGATACAGTGATACGATGAGAATAAAACACATGAGTCAAGATTAGCTTGGGAAGTTAAAATGTTTAGCTGAAGTCAGGTTCTGTAGAACAATTTGGTTTCAAAAAAAAAAGGTATTTATTATGTAAAACTCCAACATCAAACTGCTCCTAGCTTTCAACCGAGTTTCATTATAATAAGTGAAACCAGTGATGCCCAACAATTTCCATTGTGGCAGCCTCTAATGTTGTTAAACTTTTACCATGCGTGCTGAAATCGTACATGCTGAGGTCTGCTTCAGGCTGAATTGCCTTGGAAATGATCAGCAGAAATGCTTCAGCAGTTTCTGACGCTGAGCACAGCGAAGAATACATTATTTTGCTCACATTAAAATCTGTTACAGCTGTTTTGGAGAAAAGCCTTAAAAAGGACAGGAAAACAAGGCACTGAGGTGAACTTTTTGCTTCCCATGTGTCTCTCAAGGTGTGAAGTTGTTCACATGTTCTCTGTGTTAGAGCTCAGGAGCTGCACTCAGGGAGGGTTTGACTCGTATCTATCACTTTTACTGGTCAAATAGGTAGGGAATGTCTGGAAGGAAGTGTAGCTACAGGTACTTGATTGATTGCTCTTGTTTGGTCTCATTAGTTAATTATTCCTTTTTACCAAGGAAAAGCCAACTGATGTGCAGAGCTTGATGAGTGGGACATGTGCCATTCCTCTGTTGTGCCTACGACCTCAAGTCCAAGTTCTAACGCAGGCTTGGTGAGATGATGCTCTCCTTGTTGCCAAAGAGGAGCCGGTGGTGCCAGAGATGTAATCAGGTGGTGACACTGAGGGCTAGTGAAGATGTTTGTGAACATGGAAAAAGTAGTTCTCCTGGCTCTCCCAGCCAAATCCCTGGCCAGAAGTTAGGTTTCAATTAGAAGCAGAGCTGATGTATGTTTGCCTTAATGACAGATCCGTCAGCTGAAGCACAGATACTCTAACGAAAATGTATGGGATGAGGTTATGTGCGTGCTGCTAAGTCATTTGACATAGGTGCTTACTTGGGTTGGGTAAATGAAGATGTATGATCTCTGCTGGCTGAGAAGTGGCAGCAGGGAACCTGGATTTCTGATAGAAATTAAGATTAATTTAAGATTTAAATTTAAGATTGCTATAGGACAAGAGGAAACAGCCTCAAGCTGCACCAGGGGAGGTGTAGATGGGAGATAAGGAGCAATTCCTTCCCCAGAGAGTGCTCAGGCATTGGAACACACTGCCCAGGGCAGTGCTGGAGTCACCATCCCTACAAGTGTTCACACACCGTGGAAATGAGGCCCTCAGTGCCATGGGTTAGTGGTGGCCTTGGCAGTGCTGGGATAAAAGTTGTACTTGATGATCTTACAGGTCTTTTCCAACCTGGTTGTTTCTATGATTCTGTGTTAGTGGCTTCAGCAGCCCCACCACAGGGCACTGCTGTGTGCAGCGCCTGCAGAGATGTAACAGAATCAATAACACTGAGATCTTTCAATTGATTCCTTCCTGTTGGTGGAAATGATTGGAATCTCCTGTTTCAGAAAGTAAAAATGCTTAGTTTTATGTTTGTTTCTAATTTTTACCTTAACGGACAGAACTAGTTGATGTGAATAGGAAAATACTTCATTGTCTGAATCCCGGTTTCTTCAACCCAGACTCCCCTGTGGCAATCTGGTGCCATCCAAGTGTGAGCTCCTTTCTACAATTCATTCTCTTGAAGGAAGGGTGATCTTAGCTCTCCTTCATTTTTCATCTGCTCCTGAGTTTGAACACATCAGGGCTTTCTTCTCTTGCCTTACTTTTTGTCCCCAGGAGCCTGTCACCTCTGCATGGGCTCTACCTGAGGGGTGGAATGTAACCTGGTTGTCCAGGGCAGGCTGCTAATTACAGCTTTAATTTGATTGTGTTTAGGAGGAGACAGATATCCAGCCTTTTCTTACTCGTAACTATGGATCCGAAGAAAGGCATGATAGCAGATAAGGTGTGCTGACAGACAGGATGGCCCCATGGCAACTTGCCCGTCAGGTGAGTAAAACCTGCTATTGATGAGCCCTATGAAAGGATGACTGTTGCTATAATGATACATGTAGATAAATATAGCCCTGTGTCCACATACACTCATTACATACCCACATGTATCTATGTTTCTAACAGAATCAGTTCCAAAAAGAGCTTAGGAAAGAGGAGAAAAGGTGTGCTTTATATTATTCCTGTGCATACACTTGCTGACATAATACATGCTTCATTTCCTCTGGGGACTTCTTAAAGAAGTTACTAATGCATGAGCAGTGCAGCTTAAACCCAGCTGGAATCCAAATAGTTTGTTACAATGCCTACAGTTATGTGATAAGCAAAAATATTGCACTTTGAAGGAGCAGAAATGATCTATGATTTTACATGAAATTAGCTGTTATTATACAGTAAGAAAATAAAAGCAAAGGCCTACGAAATACTGCAAAAGTTCTGTTCACTTTGCAAATGGGAAGCTGTGGTTTTATTAGTCACAAATGGTTGCAGCCCTACTGCTTTGAAAGGGAAACAGCTGATTTCTATCAGTGGAAGATCTGTCTTTGAGTTGTGGATGTTTTATTCAGCGTTCTTGGACCGCAGCACATTCGAAATCACTGTGGTAGATTTACCATAAATATTCAGGTTCTGTGGTGCATTATTCCTTGAGTAATCCCATTAATTTTAGAGGCTTATAAGTCCTCAAGAGGACAGATTCCTCTGGAAAGAGGAAGAGCTGAGCAAACTGGAGTTATGGAGTCTTACCACAGCCTGCTTTCCAGTGTGGTGATGAACTTCATCGCTGCAGCATCAGCTCTGTTCCTTGTTCCGTGCACTATTGTTTGCCAACCATGCTGGGTTGAATACAGCACCTCCTGAAACTGATAGGAGCCTTTCCCCTGACTTCAACAGGCATTGGGTGTTTAGGGATCTTGAACTAGATCAAATAGCAGCTATTAATGGAGCCTGGCCTTCTTCCAGCTTTGGTTATTGCCTGTGGTGCTTATACAATCTGCTTGGTGTGTAATTTTCTCTCATTTCATAAAAGAAAGGGAATGACTCAGAGCTGTGCTATGCCACTTGGTAGTTTTGTTTGTGTATTGTCACTAACCTTTGTATTCAGAGAAGATAAATGCAACAGCCACCTAGTTACTGACCCTTTCTACCTGTGTTTATGTATATGAAGGCTGTTACATTTATATGAGTGCCCAAAATGGTCTTGAAAGTTCAAAGCCCTGTTCATGCTCTCTTAAAGTACTCATTTTTCAATACTGGGACAGATGTTTGGTGCTGTTGGAAGAAGAACCACAAAACCCGGGGCAATGGAAAGGTCCAGTTTTGGTGCTGAGGGTGTTTCAGGAATGGGGCTGGTTGAAATATTCCCGATTTTAAGAGTAATTCAAATATTGGGCAAAGGAAAAAAGTAATAAAGACAATAATGGCAACACGTATTTCAGTTAAGTAGATTGTATGTTCTTCCGCTCTGCTAAGAGTTGAAGAGCAGGGATGCAGCTGATGAGGAGCCTCCCAGTCACACAAGCATGTGAGCTTGGTATTGCAGATGCTGTATGTGTTTCCTGCACTGCTGACTGGAGAAGGCACAAAAACATCCTCCAAAGTTTGGTAGCTCTCATCACACTAAGAGTTTTCTCCCATTTCTCTCTATTTCCTTTGTCCTGCTTACTGCTTTGTCCTTCTGGTTCCTTGAATGAAACAGGTGCTTCACAGAATGACTGAGTGCTTCCAGCTCTAATCGTCTCTCGCAAATGGATCTATTGTGCTGTCTGGTGGATTAATAAGGAGTTAGGTGCTTAAAACAACAAACAGTGAGTGCAAACAATGGGAAGGAAGGGCGAAGGAGTAAAGCTGCGTGCGGTTGATGAATGAGATGAAGTCATATATTTAGCAGGGGTAATACAGTAGTCAGGAGATACTATGGGAGGAAGGGTTTCTTTTAAGGAAATAATGTATTACACCACAAAGGACTCGTATTCCACCAGGCATGAAGCAAACCACAGCATATCTCTTAGTGGCCAACAAGAGAAGTTCCTTGGTTTTGAAGCCTTGGAGCTCAGGTGTAGTGAAAGAGAATAGGGGCTCATTGTTAAGGCAAGGCTCAGCACTCCCTTTTGTTCATTCCCCTGCCCCCTCTCCTCCTTTGGCACTACAGTAATAATATCTTGTCACTCCTAAGACTTGCTGGCATACATCACGTTCACTGATGGATGTTCAGTCAGTGAATGTACCAAAATGGTTCGTTTCTGTTGATGTATGTCTCTGTAGACTCCTCTAATGGGAATGTAAATAAATGAACCCTTCACCAGTGATTTCTTTTGCTGTAGTCCAGTTTAACCTCTGAGTGCCTCCAAATGCTTTAGTGCCTTACATTACTACAGCTTTTGTCTTTTTTATGGAGTTTCGTATATTCCTTTTGCTGTGTATGTGAGTCCTAAAACTGGAACGTATTTGCCATGGTCAGTTCTCACCAGTACATAAATACTACAGGGGTATTTGTCCTCAAGACCCTGGAACTCAAAATACCCAGAAGGAATGTATTTACCCTTCATGATAAACCAAAAATAGCTTTCATAGAGCAGACAGGCCCTAATGCATTTATTCCCAGGAGATTTTCTTTCACCATAAGTGTACAAGAAGCAGAGTTTTGAAAGGAGATTAACACAGGAGTTTCCACAGCTCTGTTCTAGACTTTGTAGTGCTTGGACTCGCACAGTTTACCTACTGGCCAAACTCCATTTCTTCGGCTCTCCACTTAAAGAGGCTTCTTTCTGTTCAGTCTGGAGAAGAGAAGCTGTGTTGATACCTCCAAGCGGCTTCCAGTATCTGAAAGGGGCCTGCAATGGGCTCTCCACCAGGGGCTGTAGAGATAGGACAAGGGGTGATGGGTTCAGATTGAAAGAGAGGAAGTCCAGGTTAGATATAAGGAAGAAGTTCTTCAATGTGAGGGTGGTGAGGCACTGGAACAGGCTGCCCAAACAAGTGGTAAATGCCCAATCCTTGGCAGTGTTCAAGGCCAGGTTGGACAGGGTGTGGAGCAACTTGCTGTAGTGAGAGGTGGGGAATTGGCACCGGATGAGCTTAAAGGTCCTTTCCAACTCAAATCATTCTGTGATGCTATGATTCTTTTCCAGCAAAACTTGTACACCAGCAATAAAGAGGTTCTGGAAATGGAAGGTAAAAACCTAATGGTATCAGTGTAATTTCAATTGTTGTTTGGAAAAATTGCAAAACTGATTGCAGCTTCCCCTCCATTTCCATAATCATAGAATCATAGAATAGCCAGAGTTGAAAAGGACCTTAAGATCATCCAGTTCCTACCCCCTGCCATAGACAGGGACTTCTCACACTAAACCATGCTACCCAAGGCTCTGTCTAACCTGACTTCGAACACCGCCAGGGATGGAGCATTCACAACTTCCCTGTCAGTCAAATCAGTGATGGAATAGGATGTGCTTGCACAGCAGAGATGGTACATGGCCACAGAAATGCTCACCAAGTGCAGAGCTCTCTCTGATAGTATCTTTGTAACCTCACAACAAGTTCATGTGTTGGGACAACACACTGTTGTATCATCTGTCTGAAGCAGAGACAACTAAAACCAGCCCTGTCCCATTTCAGCCTGTTATATGTAGGAAGTGCAAATGCCAGATTTTACCAGGAGACCAACTACTGGCATAAATCAGCCTTTCATGAAATGCTTTTGCTAAATCTTATCTGTTCTGGAGTTTTCTATGCGAATGTAATCACTAAGGAAGAAAATCATCTTCTTACAATATGCAATATATTTTTCAGCCTGTGTGCTTGCCGACCCTGCTATTTAAAATCTGTATCCTAGAACAGGGACCTTCCTATCCACACCCCCTTCTCCTATGTATTTATTGTAGTGGAAACATAAGAACTTTACTGAATGGTTGACTCTGAGGACACTGGAACAGAGCATCCAGTATCTCCATATCATTCCTTCGTTATTTGTGGTTGCAGTCGTAGCATGCAGCACCAGATGTAAGAAGAAGGAGGGGTGCAAAAGAGAACTTCAAATGACTGTGATGAATAGTTGAAAGTGAACAGAGGGGCTTTTAAACTCTTAAAGAAAGCCTAATGCTCTGCTTCCCTAAGCAGCAGGCTACTGATGATGGAAAAGTCACAGACATACCTGCAGAGATTTGGGAAGCTCTTGTTTCAGGTCTTTATGGCAGCTAAAAAAGATTCCTGTGCTCCTGCCAACTTGGTTGATGTGTCCAGCTTTTATTCCTCGCATTTTACTGTGTAGGGACAACATGGAGTGACTTGGACAGTGCCAGCTTCCAAACTGTGTTTGTTCTCAATAAGCTACCCCCACCAAGACCAAGCGCTACTTGTACCTGGTATTTTGCCATCAGGATGGGTATGTTGTAAGTGATGTCATGTAGAGGGAAGAATTCTGATGGGAAAAGAGTTTGTTACCAGGTCTGTAACTGATGAGACTGAGTTATGTGGTCATAATCTTCTTGTCCAGCGAACCATCAATGTGTGAAACAGACGGCTCGAGCAGGAGTGTTGAGGAGGACTGCTGTCTCCTGGCTGCATTTGATTTCTGGTGTGGTAACATAACGTACCAGGCTCTGAAATCCCTGAATCTTCTTTGCCTTAAACAAGTAGTGACATTTTATTTGACAGCTACTACCTGTGCCTCCCTAATGGCACTCTTGAAATCTGCTTAACCTACGATGTATCCCCATGGGCATTGCCCCTTATGCCACTTGGCTTCTTACCATGATGTGTATCTAGGGACTGAGTAGATGCACTGTGGTGGGTGAATCCGGGAGGTAAGGGTTAGCTTATTGTGTGGAAGTGGGGTCAGTGGGAGCCTTTAGGTATTATGGCATGTGGGCAGTACAGCATGTGAAGAGTGGTGCATACAATGGCCTGAGCATCAGTGCTGCCTTAACTGGTGATTTCCTTGGTTTATGCTGATTTCATTGATAGGAAAATGCTCTCAAAGAGCTTTAGCTCTTAAGTTAACCCAGTCTTTGTGTGGGTGAACTAATTGGTGTAGCAGGTCACACCTCTTCACACAGGCATTTAGGAAATGGTAAAGCAAATAAGCCTGGTGGTGCCAAAATGAGAGCGATGGCTGATGAAGCCCTGATGGGGTGAGCAGCCAAACAGCGTGAATGGAATGTCAGTAGTCTAGAAGTTAAAAATACACATCTCAAACGTTGAGGACACCCTGGGGACTAAGAAGCTATATTGATGCTAGACTTCAAAAGATCCAAATAAACAGTGGGATTTTCTCAATGCACAGAAGTTCATACTTGTGATCTCAGAGCCATGGTATTTCTGCACTTCAAATCCCAAGGCAGATGCCTAAAAATCCAGTCCGGATAAGTTGCTTCTTATTTAATTTACATTCATAATTGCTCTTGTTACATATTCATTTATCTTAGAAACTTAGTTCTAAATTCATTCTGTGAATCCCAAATTCCTGTGTTTCTGGAGATAACGTTAATGTTTCTTTAGGGGAGAGTGCATGGCCTGTGTGGTCCTCAGCAGCATTTCAGAGCACTAGAGTTCAGCTTGTGTCTGTGCCAGATGACCTTGGACAAGTAAAGCAGGAATAATAACATTGATTTGCTTTGTGAGATACTTCCAGATCCACAGATGAAAAGTACCAGAGAAGAGCGAGGTGTCTAAAACCGGGCTTTTCCTGGATGCTTCGCATTCGAAGTGTTAGCAAGACCAATGTGTTCCTTCTCTCAGTGCAAGTAGCTTCCCAGTTCTCAAATGCTGGGTAGGCCATGGCTTTGCCTCTTTATTATAGATAAAAGAGGACTGTAGGTGATGTGTATATGCAATGCCTTGGTGGAAACTGCTGTAAACAGCTACAGTTTGGTATCTCAATCTGTGTTACTTAGCCTGGGCTCTCTTTAGGATGAGCAAAGAGGATTTTAGGAGGTGATAGAAGTGACCTATTTCAGATGTCTGCTTTAGAATGAGATTACTTTTGTCTTCAGGTGCCCGTTCTCTCTGGTGCTCACCAAAGAAGTTTACTGTGACTACCTGGATCCTGGATCCTGCCATGGAGTCTTAACAAAAGCACCTAGTGTCTCCTTGCTGGCTGCAGTGAGCAGTGGCAGTTGGCTTTCTACTGGTTAGATGTGGTGAAAAGCTGGGAGTTGTATTTGCAGATGTATTTTAACTCACTTTGATTTATCTAAGAGAGAATTATAGTAAGGTAGGGAGAAAAGTGTTTATATTAATGCCCTTCTTGTTCTAATGGCAAAGCTCAGATAGTTGCAAAGCCATGACAGATACAGACCATAAAAGATAACAAAGTGGATAATTTTCTTTTTATAGTACAGAATCTGTGGAACAATTTCCCATGATACAAAAATCTTTGTATCAGGTTTTTAGGCTGCATTAATGGATGACTGTATTCTATGTATAGGTCAGATTGGTGAATTGGAACAGTACTCTCAGAGGTGAGAACCCCAAGTGCTGCCCTAGAGGAAACCAAAACGTTTGTTGTTCTTATGACAAAGTGTATTTATGTTATCAGCCAACGTCCAAACAGGAGACAAATTACATGCATTTTATGCGTGTGTAAGAGTGGCAACTTGCTACTGCTGGAAGAAGGACCTCACTCATGGCAATACAGTTTATGGGTAGGTTGGCATTCATTAAAACAGCATTGTCAGAGTATTAGCACTTTGCACATCTTCATGTGAAAGCTTAATTAACTCTGAGAACGCAAACCCCCATGTTCTACACATGCTATTTTGCCCAGACTACGTTTTTCAACAGAAATGTAAGAAAATACATAAAACCATAATAAGGTTTTAAACAAAGTACATTAAAGCAGCATCTGGGTTCACCAGAACAAATCTGTTCAGACCACTGTGCTCTACAAATGAATAGTACCAGCCATCCGCTGCTGTGCAAACATCTGGAAAGCATGGGGGAGCAGTGTTCTCTTGTGGATGGCTCTGGCCATGGGAGTTGTGTAGGTATGAAGGGGAGCATCATGTCTATCTTGGAGAGCACCATAGTCCTCAAAGAAAAATGCCCTTCATGACCTGTTTTGTATTGTTGATACATCCAAACTGTTTGTGTGAGAACACAGCTTGGACATAAATACTGCTGAGCTTTTCTGTATGCATCCCACCTTGCAAATTCCCTTAGTTAATCTTCTCACCTTTGTGCTTCATAGGCTCTGTAGCGCTCTGCAGCACTAAGTGAGCTTTGTCAGGGGAGCTGCTTTTAGAGCTGGACATGAGCTCCATTACTGAGAACTCATCAGAGGGCAGTGCACGACAAAGTGGGACACTTGAAAGCTACATGCTGGGGAGAGGGGAAGTGCTGCATGGACAAGAAGTGAGATTGTAACTTAGAACTGTGCTCAGCACATTTGGAGACACATACATAGATCGGAGTTTGTAAGGGACACCTGCAAGGATCCAGAATTACAGCCAAAGAGGAGAGAAAACCATAATGCTGTAGTACCCTGTGATGGATGCACCAAATAGGTTTGAATTAGTCACTAATGTTTGGAAGGATTGATAACCCTTACCCAGCACTTTCTGCATGATGATCAGCTATAAATCTTCTTTGAGAGAAACAGGAAGTATTCAAATCCTTTCTCTCAGGAGATGGGCAATGCTCGTGCCATTGCTCAAGGGCAGCCCAGTTTGAATCCAATTTTTCCTCAGTATGTGGCTATGAATTGATCATGGCAACTTGGCCATTTCCAGTTAGCTCAGATGTGTGCTGTCAAGCGATGGGACAACTGTCTGAAACCATGGACACCCATTTGCCCAACTTATACAATCAGCAACATACAATTCACTTCTTGGAATGGGCGCGTTTGCCCAGGAGGGAATAGAAGAAGTGTGAAAATGCTGTAGGTTGCAGACTGCTACTTTTCATGTTCCGACTTTTCCAGTCTTAAATGACTTTTAAGCTCCTTTTTCCTACTTGTTGTGGTCGTTTGAAGTGGGAAACTTTCCATTAAGGACTAAAGCCCCTGTTCTAGTTGATGCCTTGCCCGTTTGTATTTGTGCCAAACCCAGTATGACTTCTTATTCCTTCTGAGCATATGTCAGCTGGTGACCCACCACACCTTCTCTTGTGTGGCCCCATATAAACTGGCGCTGACTGCAGCTTCAAAGAGTGACTTTCCTCCCTGTAGGACTCTACCTCACACTTACTTCCAATAAACTGCCATCCTGTCAATTTTCCACAAGCAACAGCATAATTGAGCAGTAACCTCAGTGTCTGAACGTCTGGGTGGCAGATGAAAGAATCACCACTAGACTACAGGCAGCTGGAGTGCAGTCACGAGGCGCAAAGAGCTCAGCTCCCATAGAATCTCTCTTAGGAGTATTTAGAGTTTAAGAGAACTGGTCAGCTCTTTGATGGGGGTGACATTCTTGTCAACCCAGGGAAGAGGGAGAGCTGCTTGAGTAAACAAATGGTGCTCATCCGAGGAGTAAGGAAGGGAAGAGTTTCTCTTCCCTCTGAAGAGATCAGCCAGCTGTGAACCCCTGGGGTATTTCCATCTGGACAGTCAAATTTGTTTAGGTTGTTGAGGGAGAGCTAGCAGAAGATGCGCTATCCGTTAAGACACAGGGAGTCCTCTGTGTGCCAGAACAGACTGCTGCTGTGTTATAAAAAGGTATCTTTTAGTTTTACTGTCTTTATGATTTTAAATTCATAATGAAATAATCATTTAAATAAATAATAAAAATCTAGTCTCTTTTTGTTAAATTAATCTGAACTTACTCAGCTGAGATGGACAGGAGCTTTGCTGCTGCAAACTTCATGCACAGGATGTAGTTGATTTGCATGAAGCATCCTGGTGGACTGGAGCACAAGACTGCAATGGAGCACTTGCTCTAAAGTCCATCCTTAGACACGTTCGGGGCTTCCCTTCGCTGGTGGTGCACCAAGGAGGTTGTTGCTGTTGAGAGGCCAGGTGTGTGGAGTGGAAACAGTACCTTCTCAGCTTAACTGAGCAGTTCTAGAGAGCCGAGGTAGTTTCTAAACCAAGTTCTATGTGTGTGTCACCACCGCTGTTGCCCAAAGAAGTTGTTCCAGGTGGGTCTTTCCCCTTTCCCAATGTGGGAGCACCGCCTGTTTGCTTCTAAAAGGACCTAGGAACAAGCTATCATATCCACATGAATATCAAGTGAGAATTGCCTTGATTTAGGCTTACCTTTTCCAAGTCTCTATGGAAGCGCTTGCAAAGCTGATCAGCCGATCTCTGAAATTAGGCTCCTGGTAGTGCTTCTGTGAATAATGATTGTGGAATCAGAACCATAAAAGGCATTAAAATACTCTTCCTAAGTACACGCATCTATGGAATGTGATTTTGAGATGCCTCAAATTCACACTCACACGGATCTGTCACCGTTCCCTGTGACCTTGATCAGGAGCATTTCTTTAATGCCTGTTATGCCTCCAGATAAGCAGAGCACCCTCCATTGACCCAGGCGGGTCATTATCCTCTTCCCCTTTATCAGGAATCCTTCAGCTAATTAATCACACACTGCTCCGCAATCTCGAGGCTCAATTATGCCTGGACAAGTGTTGCTCAGCTGTTCCTCCTGCTACAGATGTGACATATCCTGAGATTAACTCCGATTCACAGAAGGTCACTGATTCCCTATCAGGCGCTAAGAAAAGCTGGGCTGTCTGGGAGGGAAGTGACACCATCTTCCAAGCATGTTATCACAAAGTAAGTGGAGATGTCTAAAAAGTCCTGCTTGCCACCACCACCTCGCAGCAAGTCCTTTTCACTCGCTCTTGCCTCTCATCCTGAGACAATGTACCTGGTTTTTCTAGATGGAGATGTCAGCAGACTAATATACTGTTAGTAGTGCACTGATGACAGACAGTAGCTAGTTCTCCTTTCGGGTAGTAGATAGCTTAACTTGGGATCCTTGTGAGAGACCTGATTTTCCCTATAGTGTGAACCCTCTTTTATACATATCAGTGTATTGTTCATTTTGCTACTTGTGATTAGTTTCTTGGGATGCTCTACCATGGACGTGTTGCACATGTGATATAGTCTGATGGGGTTTTTGACCTAAAAATGCTGCTTTTCTGAGGAATTAGATGATTTTAAGGTCCTTTCCAACCCAAACCATTCTACGATCCTATCATTTTCTTTTCAGTTACACAGAAACACAGACAAAAACATTAAGTAGAGATGCTTGCAATTCAATAGAATTATAATATCCTTTGGGAAGAAAATGGCTTTCCAATTTCTATAAGCTGACCTTGTTAAAGAAATTCTGAGGTTTGAATCATTAAATATGGTTCTTACCATATCTTTTAATTAAAACCCTCTCTTTTTTTTTGAACAAGATAAGCAGATGCTGGATATATAATTGTTTGCATAGAAAATTGTTAACTATACAGAATAACTACCCTTTATCACTTTCAGACTTCAAATGAGTTCTCTTAGAAACCCCTGCAGAATGAAAGCAGTGTTTGCATTGCAGCTGTGGATGGTGAACAGATAGGATCTGGTTCTGCCCCATTGCCCTGGCTGAGGGCTCTTTACACACTGGTGTGAATAGAGAGATATACGGTGAAGTTAAATAGCGTTTGGAGCTATGTATGGACAACTTGATTTAACAGGGGCTGAAGCAGCTGTAAGCACACAGCAGGGTTGTGTGTTAGCTCACAGGGCTGAGCCTGCCACTTTGAGAGCTGGAAAGCTTCTCTCTTAAACCACCCAGATACCCTGCACCTCATTTTCTATGGACAGAACTATTATTCCTCACATTGGCATCTAAATTTGTAGTGTTAACTAGAACTGTTCGAGGGTTAGTTAGTGTACAGTGGGTAAGTTAGTGTACAGTGGGTTAGTTAGCGTACAGTGGGTTAGTTAGTTAGTTAGAAACATAAGCAAGATAGGCTTCTTTCGGTCAGTTATTGCTCACCAGACAAGGGAGAAGTTGAATGTGTTGTCCAAGGTTAAATCAGCTATGAAATAGCAGGACAAGGAGAAAATCCAAACCTGCATTGCCTGCCGTGAGACCGTTCAGTGGATAGTGGTGAATGCATGTGAACAGTTGTAGTAGTACTTTGGTTAGTGTTCTCACACACAGACTAATGTAACTGTTACACATTCTCTTTTCTAGGTTTAAATAAAGGAAAGATTTAGGTGAGCTCATATTTGAATAAAGCTCATTGGAATGAGCTTTGTTACTCAGATACTCACAAGTGACAAGGTTCCAAGTGGTAGATTCAGGTTATGGGTGAGTGCCACCGTGCTAAGATACTGAAAAATGACTCCTCAGAGAGTACATTGCAATCTAAGTATATGGCTATGTGAGTCTAATGTGATCAAGTTGTTGCTGAAAAAGTTATATGTTGTATTTTGCTGTAAAACTGTGCATTTTCATGCTACAGAAAATAGCAACTGGAAAGATGTTGGTGTAGAAGGGATATTTCACTTGAAACTGCTTATATTTTATTTTATTTCTCAAAACTACCAGATAATATTTGAGCTTGGTGTTTGTTCATTGACAAATAGTGCAGATGTATCTGTTTTTCAGGACACAGTTATTCGAATTACAATTGTTCTATTATTTTAGTTGTCCAGAAGCTGCTGGGAAACAAGCCAAACTGAACTCTTAATAAAAATAAATAGCTGCCTAATTGGGACATTTATCCTAAAAGCCACGTAGTTATAAAGATGTTCATGAGGAAAGCTGGATTCAAATGCTGTAGGTGTTCTTCATGGAAGTACTTTATGCTGTTCAGCAAAGGAGGAAATGCTGCAGTGATGGCAATAACTACAGAGCCTCCTCATGGCACTGCTTGAGGGCCAGTGGCTGAAGGGTAGCACCCACTGGTGGTGGAGTAGAGGCTGAGGAACCAGGATGGGACCACGACTTTGAGGTATCCTCCGTTGTGTTGCTTTGTGTTGTAGGCCTTCAGTGCAGGATGTATTCCCAGCAAAGGCTCATGCTGTGTTTTACTGACTGAGCTAGATGTCAACTGCTGCCATGCCTTCTCCACACAACAGTTACAACCCTCTTGCTCACCTTGTAGTGCACGTAGCAGTAAAGCCTTATGCAAAGAGAATATAGACTGGTTTTGTTCCTGCAGCTCAAAGTTTCAACCTTTCCCTTGACCTTTTAAAAACGATTAAATAGGAACCTTAAACTCATCACAACTCCCAAAAACCAAATAGAGGTGGTCTCATCCTAAAGGTGGGAAAAAGGATTAGAGCTGGAGGGAAGTGAAGTTATATTGGTGTTTTATAAATAATCTTCCAATTTCTAATCATTTGGCAGTTCATCTCTCTTGGGGTTAGTGTGGACTTTGCTTCTCTTTTTGCCAGGGTTTCTGGGCCGATCAGCCACAGGAGTGGAAAAGAAGCTGGAAGGGTGAAAGGAGCTATAGACTCCTAAGAAAGGCATAGGAATCTGCTGGGGATGCAGGTTGGAGTGGGCTGTGCAATACTGCTGAGGGCGGATGGTTTGCGTGTGGTCCCATTAAGAACCAGGCAGAGCTAAGAACAGAGCAGATACGGCAGCTGGCTTCTTAGTGTGAAGGTGAAGGATGTGGAATTTTCCTATCAAATCAAGTGTTTCTGCTCTCACTGCTGTCCACTGACACTTATCTGTTAGATCATGGGGTAAAGACAATAGAGGAGTTCATGAGCAGTGTGTGTTACAGGGATTCTAACCCAGTCAGGGGAGTTAGTGGGTATGCAAGAGCTCTCTTCTGGGTTTCTGTGTGGAAAGGACACCTATCCATAAGCAGGAGGAAATCTTGGAAACCTTGAACAATAAGAAGTTGAGCTAAGCTTTTACTGCTCCTCATTTTTCTCCTATTCAAGTTATTTGAAAGAGACCTTTCCTATCACTCAAAAGCAGAGGAATTTTTCCTCTGTTTATTCAGATCCCAATTAAAATCTGCCACATTCCTTCCAATGTTGCACTATTTATAAACAATTCTTAAAAGTGAAAAATAAAAGCTCTTTCTCAGCTTTGTCCCCCAACCTCTTTGGCTAGGAATGAAGATATTAGGCATAGAATCTGACAGGGATCATGTAGTGCTGTTTCCCTAGTGTTGGATCTCCAGTGCTGGATCTCTGCTGCTCTTGGCAAAATGAAGAAACACTGAATGACGTTTACTTCTCTATGGCCAGATTGTATCAGCTCTTCCTAAACCCATGTCCTTTTATTTCATTGCCAGGTGTTCTAAATGGATCACTTTCTGCTTGCAAAAAGTGTAATCTTTTTCTGCTTTTCAATTTAGTTCACTAGTTTTAAAATAGAGCTTAATTTACAATCTTGAGCATTTTGGTTCATTACTAAAACTATGTCATTTGCTTTACCGTGTCTCAAATTAAAAGCTAAACATCTCCAGCCACCTTTTACAGGTGGGGTTATGGAGGTGGAGAAGTATCAACTCAGTTGTGAGGGGTCACCCTGTAGCTCAACTCTAGACTTGGAAGTAAACCGCTTGTTTCTCTGCTTAGTCCAGGAAGCATCACCTTCTTGGGGTACACATAAAATGTAGTTGAAATGTAAGATATATTGTTAGTGGTTGTGTGGATGAACAGATTGTAGTATTGGCCAGGGAACATGTTTGTGTTCATCCTCTCATTTAACAGGTGCGAGCGGATGTGATTTAGCACAGGGACTTTACAAAGATAGGAAAAGGAAGACAAACATCGGGATATCTGGTAAGTAATCATAAACTGCAATGAGGTGAAGGTATTTCAGCCAAACATAGACATAAAACTGAGAGCCTGACCTTATAATGAGTTATAGCGGTAGAACACTACCGTGAGATGAGGCAGGGCCCTACGCACGGAGTGCTATGGCCAGTTAGTTTAAGGACCTGCTTCTCTTTGCCTTTCCCTCCTAAGGAATTATGGACTCTGTTGGTGGTGATTGTACTTTTCCTTTCCCAGGATCCTTGGGATGGATGTGGTGAGGATTCCACAAGATTTTAGATTAAGGTCCTGTGAGCAAATGCCAGCATGCGTGTGAGCGGTGCTCTATGCTTTTCTCCTTCCCTCATTTATTACCTAGCCTGAATATAGGGGAAATGAAGGACTCAGATTTGTACTTCTCAAAGGGGGAGAAAAAAAGAGAAGAGAGAAAAAGGGAATAGAAAGGGGGAAGGATCCCACTAAAACTGCTTTGTGATTCCCTGTGGGGTCGCGACCCCATCCCGCTGAGACTGCTGTTCCAAAGTAGTAACTTGGTAGCTGGAGTTTCTTAAAGTGGTTGTTGATTGGCTTAGCCATCCGAAAATCACATTTCCCTGGAACTCTTCGGGGTGCTTTAAATGGGTGGATTATCCAGCTGCCTGATTAGAAGTTTGGGTTATGTAAACAACGAGTGTTTAGATTGAGGCTTTGCCGTTGAAGTCCAGGCAGCTGTTTGCACTTAACTCCATCAAGAAGGCCAGTTAATCAAAGAGCAGGAAGGATTTTTTACCTTCTTAAACCTGTGTCATTATTTCTGCTGTCCAAACTCTTTGGAGTTAGGCTTATTACAATGTCGAACAAGGTATTTGAGATGTTCTGCTGAGGAAACAGGACAAAATGGATGGGTTTTGGTTAGGAAGATGTGGATTTTTCCCCCTTCACTGTAATGTTATCATTTCTCAGAGGCAGAGCTGCGTCAGGCCTCTAAAATGCCACCAGTTTGTGTCTTTAAAGCTATGGATCATTGCAGTGGTGTGTATAGTTACCCTATCTTGTTTACTATCTTCTCTGCATATTCGTGTTTGAGGGATCAGCTTGCTTTCATGTGGATGAATAGTCCCTGAAATCAAGTCCTTTTCTCTTGGACAGACCTCTCTGACAGCGATCTGCCCATGACCAGGGTGTGAGACATCTTTTCACCCTTGGATCTTTATGCCCATGTTCTGTAGCTAAGATGGTAAAAAAAGGAGATGACTTTTCCCGGTTTTGGTGCTTTTACACCCAAAGGACCCTTTTCCCTATTCCTTCTCATGCTTTTCTTTGGAAGAGCTCCAGCTATTTGCATGTTGTGACATATGGTATGCGCTATATTCACTCATGGTGTCCTCAGGTGCACGCTCAGAGAGAGAAACATTGGTAGAGGAGTAGATGGGAGAAGTGGGGGATAGTCTGGGAAGCAGGGAGCTGTCAGTCAGGCCCCAAAGGATCAGATGGGATTGGGGTATGTCCATAGAGGCAGCAGGGCACAAATTGCTGCAGCTCAAAAGGCTGTTGAAGCCAATGAAAAAGAGTCAGAGACAGAGATTTAGAGTTCCAACTTTTTCATCAGAGGTTATGGGTCCTTTCCTGTCATCTTCTACTGATGAGTTTTAGCTATGAAAACAATCAGTTGCTGCTGAAGTCAAACTTGACTTTTTGAGTCTTACTTGGGAGCGTCTTAGAATAGAAAGTGGAGGCAGATCCACCTCAAAGCTCTGCTCGCTTCTGTCGCTCTCCTCCACACGTGCCAACTCCAACCCTCAGGACCCGTGGACCCTGTTTACATGGGTTTCATTTTAGGGATTCTTGACAGTGTGAATAGATAGCACAGCAGAATAACTAGCTTCACACTTCAGGATCCAAGCAATGAAAGAAATGAAAGAGACTTTGTGTAACAAAGAAGTAGAGTCTTTCTTCTCCAGGGGAAAAAAGGAAAGAAAGAAAGAAAAGAGAAAAACTTTCAAAAAACTGAGTTTTCTTGTTCTGTTTTTCTGGTTTAACCCCTACCAATTTGGAAATTCCAGGAGGAAAATAAACTAACGAAACTTCCTGCTTCTTTCAATGGTTATCTCTTTATGTTCCACATCTGCTTGTTGCAATTGGAATTCTGCTTTTTAGTTACGAGTCACAATAGGAATTGGTGATTTCTATTTCTGCCTTTTTTTCCTTGGTTTTCTAAATCTAGAGATACCCAGAGGCAAACAAGAAGCACTTTAAGGTGTATCTCTGACAACATGTGTACTTGTGATTAGCTAAAAGGAATATATGCTTACTTGATACCGGTCAGATACACTTCCTTATGCGCATGCTCACAATTGTACTTGTGCTACCTAAAAAGATATATAATACAGTACGAATCGGTAAAGAATTAAACCAAGTTTAGCTTTGACAAGCAAAAGATATTAAAATATTGCATTTACCCTAAAATAATCTTCTCCAAAGCTGTGTGATTGCCACTTACTACATAGCCCTGACCATGACAGCATCCCCAGTGAACTCTTGTGCTGCTGTTAATACGTAAGTGATACTGCCTGCACCAGACTGTTCCAAAACCACTGAGGGCCCAGCTCTGATCTTTTAAGGCCAGAGAGGAAACACTTAGAGAACAGTGGTTTAATGGGGTAGGTGCTTACCTATCAGTTTACTGGATAATAAATCCAAGACCTATAATTCCAGGCTGACTTTCTGATCAGTTTCATACTGTAATTACAGAAAGCATTTTGTGGACTCTTATTGCTAAATATTGATTTGCTTTTAATCTATAAAGCAAATCTTAATTCACATTTTATAATGTACATGGCTTTCCTTGTAATTAGATCTAATACTTATGATGTCCTTAATTAAGAAAATGTGTGTCCGATTATCCCAAGGAAACCCTAATTGTCATGGGGATCATTCTGTCTTGTGCACTGACTATGTGGCGCCTGGGGACAAATCTATCCCTATAAGAATTAGACTAAAAGCCTCACAAATAATAAGCATATGGAGATACAATAGTCAAAAAAAGACTGCAGTGACAAACTGGCATGTCTCTGCTGACATTTAATAATGTCATCTAATATTGAGATATTGATGGATATTTGCAGACAGTTTAAAGTGATCAGAGGGTGCTGACAGGAGGGTCAGGCAGTTGAATGATCTTTTGATGTTACCCCTCCTTTTGTTCACATTGCTCTGAAGATACACTTTGCATGCACTCATCCCTAGGGTGGCAGCTGGCTATCAAGATGAAATGATGCAGGTTTTGTTGTTATTGTCTGTATCATTTACTTTCAGTGAACCAGACATCTGGGTGGAACACGATATTGTCAGAGTCTTTCACATTTTCACATGTATTATACCTGTACTTTTTCACCTGCTTTGCAAGCCTCGCCTATGGAAAGGAGCAAGCAGTGTTTGAGATACCTCCTCCCGGATGATCCTGTCCTGTTTACCATTTCCAGATGTGGAGGGCTCCAGTGTTCCTTCTGTAAAGATTAAAGTCATACTTGGAGTTTGGGTTTCTTACAGCACACTGAGCTAGAATAATAATGTAAGGTACTGCCTGGTCTCCTGTGAAATGCTTCCACCTTCTACCTGTGATTAACCCATCAGGCCACTTTATGTCACTATTGCTCCACGTTCAAATGTGGCTGAAGCAACATTTATTGAACAGCAGGCCAGGATGCACTGCCCAGTTTGTTACAGACTTCAGAAGTCCCACCTTTGAGAAATGGGATTCAGAACTTGCCTTGAGAGCTCCTTGTAGTGGGAACTTCCCTCTCAGCTCTTTACCATCCAGGTGACTCTGGTTTCCAAAGGCAGCAGATCCCGGGTCACTTGTGTTCCCTGGGTGGTTATTTCCTTTTAGATTGTGACTTCAGCTGGAAGTAGATGGGCTGAGGCATGATCTCATCGACATCCTCTCTTTCCCCTTCAACTTTTGGGACAGCTGGCTTAGCAGCTACCCAGTCAGGAATGGTAGCAAGCCAGTCCTCCCTCCCTCCAAGGAGGCTGTGGCCAATAAGTGAATGTCTTGCCTGCCAAGACAAGGATAATAAAGTGTCATGCTTGAGGGCATAAGACAGTCATTGCAGAAGTCAAGCTGGAATTCCTCCCCAAACATGCTGCAGCATTACACAGTTACCTCAGCCAACAGTGTTCTTGTGAGTGTTCAAGTGGGGCTTCTCTTTACAAGGAAGGTCTCCTCAGACAGTCTCTTACCCATGTTGAACCTTCCTTGTGGCTGTTCTAGTGCTTACTTGTGCACAAGAGTGAAGTTAGAAAGGTGTAGGTGGAGTGTAGGTGGAACTTCACCTTAGTGCCAGTTATGCTGTTGCTACTTGTTGGTACCTATTTACCATTGATGTAGGTGCTGGGTTTTTCTCCTTCTCTTTGGAGAGGTGTCTACATTGTAGTAGTTTCTGCAAAACAACAGTAACGTTGTGATGCAGCTGGAAGAGTGAGTTTAAACCGTCTGTTTTCACCTCTGTATGTGCTAGACACTGCTTTATATCCAGCCATGGAGGAGAAGAAACACGTACCAGAGAGTTAGAGGTTTAAATCATCAGCTGATATAAATGGGCATCATTCCATTGACCTCAGTGGAATGACCCTGGCCTGTGCCAGCTCAGAAGTCCCTGTGGTGGGGAGGGAAACTGGAGGAAAGCAGCTGTGAGGTGTATTCATTCATTTGATTTAGCTTGTGAAGTAATGGGAAACTTTTCCTGAGCAGCTTGAGTCTGGAAAAGGACTCGAGTGTCCACAGGCTCAGGTTAGGAGTGTGGGCTCCCTCTGTGTGTGCCCCAGGACAGGCATGTGCCAGCGTGCTCTGTGCTTTGAGCTGGGTGGTAAGTGCACAAGCCTGGCCCTTTGCAAAATGCCTGCACTCATGGGCATTCGGAAGCTGGAGACTTCTGGAAACTCTTCTTCAGGGACTCTGATGACAGGACGAGTGATGGATTCAGACTGAAAGTTCAGGTTAAATATAAGGAAGGAGTTCTTTACCGTGAGGGTGGTGAGGCACTGGAACGGGTTGCCAAAAGAAACTATGGTTGCCCCATCCCTGGCAGTGTTCAAGGCCAGGTTGGACGTGGCTTGGAACAACCTGCTCTAGTGGAAGGAGTTCCTGCTATGGCAGGGGGTTGGAACTGGATGAGCTTCAAGGAATTCAGCAAAATTCAGCAAAGCCAATGAATGTGACAGGCTGGGTTGAGAACCTCCCCTTGACTCTAGTGTTTCCCATTTCCACTCCAGTCTGCCATGTAGATGGGGCATGGCAACACCTCTCCCTGCAGAAGGGGAAAACCCAAAGTTCACATTAGCTGTGCTCTTGAGATTACTAAACAGAGAGTGCTGGGGAACCTCAATATATGTAGATATTTGTCATGGGTTCAGCAGCAGCAGTCATTTTTCTTTAAGCAGTAGCTGGTGTAGCACTGTGTTTTGGATTTT